>CM037788.1:826729-837538 GCA_021229015.1 Solen grandis
GAAAAAATTTTTGGGGGCAGAATAAAAATCTCTGGTTTTCTTTATATTCCCAGATGATGAATGTCGTAGGACGTCATATGCGTCATGAGGTGAAAATGATTTTTTAAGTTTTACATTTAATTTTTATATGTTGAAAACGTCTCAGCACCTTGAAAATTTAAAAGCTTATGCTTCAGATAGAACATTTTGCATTCTTATAATTTTCATTTGACTATGACGTGTTTTAACGTCAAACTTGATGTCGTCTAAAAATGTTTGTACGCGGTCTACAGCCATTATTTCTGGACCGATTTTCATGAAAATTTCACAGCATGTGCATGATACACTCTGGTTGTGCATCCCGGTGTCCGTTTTTCCAAATTCGAAAAGGCAAAGATTTTATGGCGAATCCAAGATCGAACCATTGACGTCAAATTTCAAATACGTATAAAATCACTTCCAGATGACTTAGAAAGCTGATATTTGGACAGTCTATAAGTCTCCAAGTGGCCTTTAAATTTTGTGAAGATGATCGTCATTTGACGTTATATTGACGTTATACGGTCAAAAGAATTTCTGAGGTATACGTGTTAATTTAAATGCGTTGTTAAATTCCCAGGACCATGGATATTTGATGGTATATACATCAATCCATGAGCTTTAGAATGCAATGAATTTCATATTAATGTGACGTTATATCACGTCAGATTTGACGTCACGACAAAAAGGTTTTACGCGGTGTACAGCCATTATTTCTGGACCGATTTTCATAAAAATTTCAAAGATTGTATATGTAAGGCTCTAGTTGTGTATCTCAGGTCCGGTTTTCCAAATTCGAAAAGGTACTGGTTCGATGGCGAATCCAAGATGATTCGAACCATTGACATCAAATTTCAAATACGTATAAAATCGTTTCCAGACGATTTAGAAAGTTGATATTAAGACTGAATATTAGTCTTTAAGATTTATTTCTATTCAGTGAGGATTAACGTCATTTGACGTCATAAGACGTCATAAAGTCAAAAAGAATGTTTGATATCTACGCGTTAATTTCTAGTTCAACGCGGCATGAAAAATTTACTTGATATATTTAAGATACTTAATATTTCTTTTCATTGATTTTCTTATGGTTATGACGTTTATGATATCAAACTTTACGTTGTCTACACAAGTTTATACGCGGTCTACAGCCATTATTTCAGGACGGTGTTTGATCAAAATTTCACAGAATGTGTATGTTAGGCTCTAGATGTGCCAACCGGTCCCAGGACCATGAAAATTTAAAGCATATGCATCATATAATGAAATTTTGATTCAATGATTTTCATATGCCTATGACGTCATATGACGTCACACTTGACGTTGTCTTTCAAAAGTTTGTACGTGGTCTACAGCCATTATTTCTTGACCGATTTTCATCAAATTTTCACAGAATATGTATGTTAGTAGACTCTAGTTGTGCATTCCGGTGTCTGTTTTTCCAAATTCGAAAAGGCAAAGGTTGTATGGCAAATCCAAGAAAATAACCTTCAAATTTCAAATGCCTATAAAATCGCTTCCAGATGAGTTCAGGAGCTGATTTTTTGACAGAATATAAGCCTCCAAGAGTTCTTTTCATTCCTCATTTGACATCATATGACGTCATAAGGTTAATAATAATTTCTACATTGTTAACTTCTATATGTTGCTAACGTCTGAGAACCTTGAAAATTTAATAGTATGTGCTACACATTAATCATTTTGCACTTATATGATTTTTTTTTTGCCTATGACGTGTTTTGACATCAAACTTAACGTCGTCTAAAAATGTTTTAACGCGGTCTACAGCCGTTATTTCTTGACCGATTTCATCAAAATTTCACAAAATGTGTATGTTACGCTCTTGTTGTGCATCCCGGTGTCCGTTTTTCCAAATTCGAAAAGGCAAAGGTTTTATGGTCAATCCAAGATTCGAACCATTGACGTCAAATTTCAAATACGTATAAAATCGATTACAGATGAGATAGAAAGCTGATATTTAGATAGATTATAAGCCTCCAGTGTGTTTAACAATCTGTGAAGATGAACGTCATTTTACATCATACGACGTCATAAAGTTAAAAAGAATTTCTGATATCCACCCGTTAAGATAGATGTTTTAAAGTTTCAAGAACTAAGGAAATTAATGGCGTATACTTCAAACCATGTGCTTTTGATTGCATTGAAATTTCATATTCATGTGACGTCATATAACGTAAAATTTTGACCCCAGACAAAAGGGTTTTTCACGCGATCAATATTTCTTAAATTTTTTGGCCCGTTTTCAAAAAAATTTCACAGAAGGGTTTATGCAACAATGTATTTGTGTAAAACGTTGTCCATTTTTTCAAAATTCGAAAAGATAATGGTTCATGAAAAACCTAGATTCGAACCTTTGAGTTAAATTTAAAATACGTTAAAATAGCATCCAGATAAGTTTGAAAACGAAAATTTAGCCTGAATATTATCTCGAAACCTTTTTATTATATAAAACAAAAAATGCCCCAATTGACGTCATATAAACGTCATACGGTAAAAAAAAAATTTTCCCTTATATCAACCCTTTAAAAAATTTTTATTTTGGGTAAGGTCCCAGGGGCAAAAAAAATTAAAAGCCTATATTCAAATTACTGAGTATTTCTTTTCATTAAATTTCTAATGCCGTGACGCCCTTTATGATGTCACACCCCTTTTTTTCCTGGACCGATATTCATTAAAAATTTTCAAAGTAGAAAGACCAAATTGGGTTTGTTTTTTTTTGGGAAATTTAGCATTATGCCAAGAAATCTAATGTGCACATTCAGTAAAAATTTTCATGAAAATTTTAAAAAATAAATTCAGGCCTATAGGCCGTAAAAAACCTTTTTAATTTTCAGTAAAAAAAAGGGGTTTGGGAAAATTGAAACGAAAAACATGACTTTATATGACTTTTAAACCTTTTATAAGGTAAAACAAAACGTAAGACTTTTTTCATCAAAATTTCAGCTTTTTTTAACTCATCTGGAAGCGAGTTAGTCATATCTAAAATTTAACGCCCCCCAATGGTTCGAATTTTGGGATTCGCCATAAAACCCTTTTTTGCCTTTAAAATAGTAAAGAGGGTTCACCTGGCTGAAAAAATTTATAACGAAACATACACTTTCTGTAAAAATTTTAAAAAAAAAAAACGGTCCGAAAAAAATTTGTAGGTAGCCCGGGTGAAAAATTTTTTCGTAGACAACCCCCTTTTTTGACGTAAATATACTTTTTAAAGAAATTGGGGAAAAAAAATCAATTAAATGAAATTTTTCCCAGTACTGAAATATACCCCAAAAAATTTTTCATGCCCCTTAACTTTTGCAACATATAAAATAAACCCCATAGATATTAGAAATTCTTTTTAAACATTTTTTAAACAAAAATTTATTAGTCAAAAATAAAATTTGCAAAAAACTTTTTAACTTATATCAAATTGATATTTCTAGCAAAAACCCAAGGGGGCGAAAACCCTTTCCGGTGGCCGAGGGGTTTTAGAGCTTTCCGCCCGGGAGCAAAAGTCGTGGGTTCGATCCCCGACCCGACAAAAACCAAAAGTCGAAAAAAGAGGGAAAACGTTATAGCCCCCCTTGTTTGGGCGCTCAGCATAAAAGGGTTTTTGCAGGACTTGTTAGGGGCGGTATCGGGAAAGATGTGCCCGGGGTGGGGTATCATGCCAAAAGATTTACGGGGGTGATACGCAGTTGGTAGTCCTAAAAAAAAAACCCGCATAAAAGTGGGGGCATGGGAGCGGGCTAATTTTAACTGTCGGTGGGACTTAAACCCAAAAAAACAAACTGATATCAAATAGGGCAGGTTACAAACTCCGATCCTCCCAAAACGAGTGTGCACACGGCGCATTTTGACGTCTTTGTAAACTTTTAAATTAAAGTTGCTTAAATAATCATGTTTTTTGATAAACTTTTACATAAAAATGAGGATTTTCGGAAATTTTTTTTGCAAAGGGACCCCCCTAAGGAAAGAAAAAAATGCTAAATTAAATACTAAAATACAATTTATATTTATTAGGTTTAACGCCCCAAACCGACAGTATTTAAGTCTTTTGGAGACAATTTTCAAATTTAGAAAAAAGTAGTTTTTGCCCAAAACTGCAAAATTTTATCCGAGAAAACATTTGGGCATAAACCCCCCAACCCGTCCCCTTTAATCCGGACATCGGGCCATCATCCTGGAACTACCCTTTTTAAAAGCGAGCCCCAAACCCAAAGGGGAGCTAAAACCAGAAACCTATGTTTTAAAATTTTGGGTAAATACAAAAAATAAATAATGATATAACGTTTTTAAAAAATTTTTTATAGATCGTTTGTTACCCTCTTTTGGGATTTGGTTTTTTTCCGGGGTATTCCAACCCTTGATATCTTCCGCTGAAAACCAAACTTTTTTAAACGATTTTTTTTTTTCCCATATTTTTTTTTTTTCCCTTTAATGTCAATCAGTTTGATTTTTCTGTTTTCCCTCAATTTAAATTTTAAAACAAGATAAAAAAAAAAAAAAAAAAACAGCCATCACAAAAATTTGGGATTAAAACTGAAAAAGAAATGGCCAAACGGAAAAAAATTTCGGGGAAATTTATGTGTTACACCCCCCCCATTTTTTGGAAACCCACGTGCACTTGTATGAATACTTTAACAACAGGGCCTGACGAACACTTATATGGCCCATCTTCAAAATATAGCACATAACGTAGAAAATGGGGTTTGGGCAAACTCTAAGTTAGTCAGTTTTTAATTTAAAAGAATTTTGGGGTTTTTTTTAGAAAGCATTAATGAAATTAAATCGGTTTTGGCACGGGAAAAAACGCGCAAAACCGTTTTAAAATGGATTTAACACTAACCTATTTAAGTGTAGGGGAATTATTTTTTTGAAATTTAACGCAGTCGCACTTTCCCCAAATAAGTTTTAAATTTTTTTAGCCCCCCGCCCTACAACCCTTTCCCCGCGTAAAATTACATCAGTGACTTTTTATTTCAAAGGTCAATGCGTCGCTCTAAGCTGTGTATATCTATGAAAATTCTACCTCCAAATACTTTAAACCCGGAAAGCCGACTTTGATCTCTTGGGCAAAAAAGTGGTGATTAAAAATTTTGAATAAAAAACTGTTTAAAAGGTTCAAAATCTGCACCTATTTTAAAAATTTTCCCTTTTTTGAACATTTTTTTTTTTTTTAATTTAAAACCCTTGTTTGTTATTTTTTTTTTTTTTTCTTCTCTCCATTATTTAATACATTTTTTAAATTTGAATTTATTTAATGGGAATATTTACCTAATCGCTTTTTTTTAGTAATTATTATATTTTGCCCATTTTGTTAAAAAAATTTTGTAGCCCATTAAAAATTACACAATGTCTTTAAAGCGATGACCGAAAACTAATTTGTTAGAATTTGTGGTCAAACCCCTTTATTTATTTTTAAAAAATCTTCAATGTTTTTCCCCCATTACTTAGGCAATAATACTTTTTTAAAACAAAAAAACAAAAGCGGAAGGGCAAATTTTTCTTTTGTTTTTTTGGGAAATTAATCAGAATCCCTGGTGAGAAAATTGTTTTTTTCTCTAGGTTGCTGTGAAATTATTTTTTGTCGATGTTCATGCGTTCCACATCAAAAACCCTGTAACACTTACACAGCGTGCTGTAAGGGCCCTTGGCATCCAAACTTACCCTCATTAGATAGATCTTTTCAAGAGAAATAATTCTTTTCATTTTAAACGGGAGTCCCCCCGGCCTATTTTTTTGACCTTTTTAAGGGCCCAAAATAACATGCGTAGAATTTAGTCCGGGGGTGGGTTTTGGGAAGCGGGGGGTTTTAAATTTATCCCGTTGGATTTTAGCGGAAATATTTGTTTAAAAGTGAAACAATTGGACCCGGATTTTAAATGAATTAAATGGGAAAACAAATTTTGAAAAAAGGGAAAAAAAGATTTTCATTTGGAAAACTTAAATTTCAAACCCACTAAAAGAGTTTTTAAAAAAGTGACGGAAACTAAATTTCTCCCTTTTCCTTCTTTCTGTTTTTTGGCCCTTCTTAACGGGTTAAAACCCCTCTCCCCTAAATAACCCACTAACTAGAAACGAAATTTTACAGTCGTCTTCCCATGGGTATGTCCCAGCAAAAATTTTAAAAATTTTAACTCACGGGGCCCCTAAAAAGCGCCCGACAATCTTTTTCATGGTACCCTTTTTTTTTAAAACGGTTTTATTCCCGCGCCCTGAACACAAATTAAAAAAAAAAAAAAATTTTTATATGCGAATTAAAAAGGTTTAATTTTTAATTTTGCTTATATTTTAAAAACCTAAAAAAACTAGACCCAAAAAAGCCACAATTGAAATGTTTGGGTTTTTTAGGGCATTTATTTTTGGGACCTAGAATACTAAAAAATTGGGAAACTCTCAGCCCCTCACCGCTTGGGTTCGAATTCCCGGGAGGGACTTCGGATTTTTTATGTGAGGAAATCTTCCAGCTGGGTTGCGGGAGGGCGGTGGTTATATTTCCCCGTATCTTTTTTTGTACTCGGGGTTTTCCTCCACCTGTAATTAGCTGGAAATCCCCTATATGGGTTGAAAAAACCACAGCGACGGGAAACCCCAATACAACCCAAAAACAAAAACTAAAATTGGTCAAATTATAAGAAAAAGAAAGTTCCCGCATGAGAATCCAAAAACGAAAAAAAAAAATGTTAAAGGGAGGGGAAAAATAATATAAAATTCTTTCAACGGGATTAATTTTTTCCCTTTCAAAAAGTTGCGAAATCCTACATTCGTAAACAACGAATAAAAACTAGTTAGGACTTCCCCCTACAGGGAGAAATCTATTGGGTTTTTTACGTTTTTTTATTGGGCTTTCTTCTTTCCAAAATAAACGCTTATTTTTTTATTTGCAAAAAGGGCCAGGACGAAAGAAATTTTTATGGGGTTATTATTTACGTGAGGAAATTTTTGATTTCAATGATTTTCAGCACCCTATGAAGTCCCCATGACGTCACACTTAAAAAAAAGTGAAAAATGGTGTTTCGCCGGGTCTACAGCCGTCATTTTTGGTCGGAAATTTTTTTCAAATTTTCACAGATGGGGCAACTTGAATCAAAAGGGTGGGCATAAACCTGCCCGGGTAACCGAAAATCCGAAAAACCGAAGTTCTGGGGGGCTGAAATAAGATTCAACCAAAAGGGCCCCAAAATTTCATTTTTTGGATTAAAAAGCTTCAGGGTGAGAAAAGAAATTGAAAAATTTCAAGTTTTGGGAGTTCTGCAAAATATCAACATATATTTTTTAAACGTGGGCGTCCTTTTGAAAGTTTATGTGACGTCTAAAGGCATAAAATTCTTAATTTTTTATTTTAGGGCATTTATTTCGACATGATGCCCGTTGTTCAGAAAAAAATGAAAAAAAAATTTAGAGTCATTAGAGGGAAAGTTTCGCTTTTTAAAAAAAAGCAAACTTCAGCACCCTATGACGTCCCCAGACTCCCCCAGCCCAAAAATATTTAAAAAAGGGTTCCGGGGCTCTAAAAGCCCCACATTTAAGGGTTTGGTTTTCTTCAAATTTTCAAAAGATGGTACATCTTGAATCAAAAAGTGTGCATCTTTCCCGTCAGCTAACCGAAAAATTTCCCAAAAAACCCCAAGTTCTGTGCTGAAAAAAATTCGAAAAATAGGACCGAAAATTTTTATTTTAGGGTTAAAGAATTTTAGGGTGAGATGAAAAATTTTAAACTTTCACATTTTCAGTTCTGCAAAATTTTTACATTTATTTTGGGGGTCTTGCCTTTATAGGGCGTCATTGACGTCATAGGCAAACTTCTTAATTTTTATTTTGGGCAAAAGATTTTGACTGAAGCCCGTTTTTTCCCCAAAAAATGAAAATTTCAGAGTTTTGACTAAAAATAAAAGCGCTTTTTGAACAAAACATTTTCAGCCCCCCTATGACGTCCCCATACTCCCCCAGCTAAAAAAATTTAAAAAGGTGTTTTGCGCCCTACAGCCTCATTTAAGGTCGGATTTTCTTTTAAATTTTTTACAGATGGTACATCTTGAAAAATACGGTTTGCCAAAATCCTGGGCAGCTAACCGAAGTTTCCCAAAGACCGAAGTTCTGTGGCTGAAATAAATTCCCAACATAGGGCCGAAAAATTTCATTTTAGGATTAAAAAAGCTTCAGGATGAATTTGAAAATTTTAAACTTACACAGTTTTCAGTTCTGCAAATTTCTAAAAAAATTTTTTATACGTGACGTCATACACCCTCCCTGTGACTCATAAAGGGATAAATTCTTTAAATTTTTATTTAGGGGAAGATTTCGACATATTGGGCCCTTGTTTTAGAATAATGAAAAAATTTTAGAGTTATTGCCGTAAAGTATGCGCTTTTGATCAACACCCTTTTTACACCCTATACTCACCTGACGTCAGAGCTAAAAAAAGTGAAAAAAGGGATTTGCGCCTACCCGCCGCCATTTTTTGATCCCGATTTTCTTCAAAATTTTCCCCAGATGGTCATCCTTTTAAACAAAAGGGGTATTTTGTAAGCTAACCCCTTTAAATTTCCCAAAAAAACCCAAGTATTTCCGGGGTTGAAGAAAAATTTAAACAAAAAGGGCCTTTAAAAATAGAAATCAAGTTTGCGTCATGTCCGACGTCATAGGACATCATGTTTTACTTACAGAAAAAATACTTTGTTCTTAAACATTTGCCCTAATTTCGGAAATAATTCCAAATTTTTCAGCATGGGAAAATGAAAAACACCAGAAGGGGAGAAAATTACATGAAACTTTTTATCTCCCGCTTTTTTCATTAACACCTTGCAGAAAGTCCTATCATTTTGTTTTTTACGAATGACATCTAGTTAGGACTTCTGCCTAAAGCAAAAACCTTTTTGGGTTTTTTTAGGGTTTTTTTAGGGGTTTTTTTCCCCAAAGCAAAAGTCCTAATTTGGGGTTTTTTTGTTTTTTCTTCATATTATTTTTTATTATTTGTCCTCCTTTTTTAGGTTCAAATTAAAAAAGGTTTTTCCCCAAAAAGCCCAGCAAGAAATTTTTTAAAAGTGAACAGAGTACTTGGCGCTTTTGAAGCACCAAATTTTATTTTCAAAAAAACCCTCATGTGACGGGCACAGTAAAAATTTGTGAAAAATGTTGTTCGGGGCTCCAAACCCCCGTCATTAAAGGTCGAATTTTTTTCAAATTTTCACAGATGGGACATCTTTAAACTAACATTGGGATATCCTGTCAGCTAACCGAAATTCCGAAAGACCGAAGTTCTGTGGCTGAAAAAAGATTCGAACATAGACCAAATTTTCATTTTAGGATTATAGAGCTTTAGGATGAAATAAAAGTTGAAACTTACACGTTTGCAGTTCTTCCCAATTTTTTAACATATTTTGAGTCGTGACGTCAAATGACGTCATGTGACGTCATAAGCATACTTCTTAATTTTCATTTTTGGGGAATGATTTTCGACATGATACCAGTTGTTCAAAAAAATGAAAATTTCAGAGTTATGACAGTAAAGTATGCGCTTTTTGAACAAAAGCATCATCACACCCTATGACGTCATGTGACGTCAGAGCTAAAAATAGTGAAAAATGGTGTTCACGCTCTAAAACGGCCATTTATGGTCGGATTTGCTTCAAATGTTCACAGATGTTACATCATGAAAATAAGATTGCATATCCTGTCAACTAACCGAAATTCCGAAAGACCGAAGTTCTGTGGCTGAAATAAGATTCGAAATAGGACCGAAAATTTCATTTTAGGATTAAAGAGCATCAGGATGAGATAGAAAGTTGAAACTTACACAGATTGCAGTTCTGCAGAATTTCTAAATTAATTTTGAGTCGTGACGTCATATGACGTCATGTGACGTCATAAGCATACTATTAATTTTCATTTTAGGGCAAATGATTACGACATGATGCCAGTTGTTCAGAATAATGAAACTTTTAGAGTTTTTGACAGTAAAGTAGCGCTTTTGAACAAAAGCATCTTCAGCACCTATGAGAGCTAAAATAGTGAAAAATGGTGTTCACGCTCTAAACCGGCCCTTTATGGTCGGATTTTTTTCAAATTTTCACAGATGTTACATCTTGAAACTAAGGTGTACCTATCCCGTCAGCTAACCGAAATTTTTGAAAAACCGAAGTTCTGTGGCTGAAATAAGATTCGATCATAGGACCGAAAATTTTTATTTTAGGGTTAAAGAGCTTCAGGATGAGATAGAATGTTGAAACTTTCACAGTTTGCAGTTCTGCAGAATTTCTTAAAATATTTTGAGTCGTGACGTCATTTGAAAGTCAGTGACGTCATAAGCATACTTATAATAAGATTTTCTTCAATACTTGAAGATGGTGTATGTCAGAAAAGTAAATAAGTATGATCAGGTTTGACATAGTTAGCAGAAAGCCCTTTTTTTCGTTCAGAACAAAAGGAGTCTAGTTTTTATTTTTCTTTTCTTCTTCCTAACTAAACGCTTTTTTTTTATATGTTGCAATAGTCCTAGGACGAAATATTTTTTTTGGCAAATTAGTACTGGGAAAAATTTTTTTTCAATGATTTTCAGCATTTAAAGTCACATGGTCAACAAAAAAAAGTGAAAAATGGTTTCGCGTCTAAGCCGTATTTTTTGGCGGATTTTTCAAATTTCAAGATGTAATTTGAACAAGGGTGCATACCCGTCAGCTAACCGAAAATTTTGAAAGACCCAAATTTGTGGCAGAAATAATTTCAACAAAGACCGAAAAAATTTATTTAGGTTAAAGAGTTCAGGATGAGATAGAAAGTTGAAACTTG
>CM037788.1:841003-851097 GCA_021229015.1 Solen grandis
GTATAGGGTGGCACTATGGTACCAAGGTACCATAATTTTTTTTTTATGGTACCGTGGTACCATAATTTTTTTTTTTTTTGGTACTTATGGTACCAAATCTATAGTACCGAATGGTACTCTATATGAAAACAGAATCTATAGTACCGAATGGTACTCTATATGAAAACAGAATCTATAGTACCGAATGGTACTCTATATGAAAACAGATTTATGTAAAATTGTAAAAAATGACAATTGTAAAAATGTCCTTTCGAGACATTTGGGTTGGCCCTGAAAAGGGCCGTTTTGTTTCTTATTAATTGTGGTCCATACCACATGTTGTACAGTCCCATCACATATTGTGGTCTATACCACACGTTTGACAGTCCCATCCCATGACATATCTCTTCATCCATCCTGCAAGGAGATGCAAATGACAAACGGGTTAGATCCTTGTCACATATGAAGTTCAGGCTGTCTCCCGATCCCTGTAGTAGGGTAGATGGTACATCTTCAAAGGTAACTGACAGGTAATTAGGGAGATCTCCCCTTTTTGTAAGAGTGACATATAGATCATACACATCAACTTGGTCGTGATAGCTGTCTGGGTCGCTCTCTTGTTCCTCATAGCTGGGGACTGTCGAGGAACAATTTTAGCAAGTCTGGGGTGGACCTACGTGTGTACGGTCTCATGTTTCAATCATGAATAATAAGTGTAGAGTATGTGCACTGTTTTATAGTACCGGATTGACCTACTTTCTTGTGTTGGGCGCACACCAATCAGAGAACGTTATTTTTTTCATCCAATAATTCAAGTTCGACCTTGACCTGAGTTAGATAGCATTGTCTTCGGCCTTGACATTTTGGGGGTGGATTGACTACTAAACCTACTTTTTCTTGACTATAAATTGTGTAATGCTGTGTATGTATTCATTCTTCACCATGAATTTCCTTCGTAAGTTATTCCGACGTGCAAGGAAGGCGTTACGGAAAGGAGAAGAAAGTAGAAGTCAAGGAAGAGGGTATAAAGGAAAGAGGGTGTCAACTTGTACCCGAGTTTACCCCCTTTGCCATTGTACCCGGATTTGTCAGGGTTTTACCTGGCAAATCAGAAACAGCAGGCATTACTGGCGGTATTTGTATTTGAGTGAGTGCTAGACACTTCTCAATAAATAACGGTCCTTTTCAGGACCATTACAATGATGTAGAAAGGATAATAATTACAATTGTCATATGATTTTTTTATTGTGTTTAACAACAAACATGTGTCAGTAACAATGAATTAAACGTGCGTCATACAGCAAATAATGAACATAACACAACTTTGTTTTTTTTCAAGTCTAGTGTTCAAATGTCATTTTTCGCTTCTTAGCTGGTCGGTTACACTCTGTATTGCTTGTTGATGGGTGAGGCTCAGGACACACGATTCATGTGTTGACGCTTCTCTTGCGTTTCTTGGGTTTTACGGTAGGTTTCTCAACTCAGAGACAGTCTCTAGTAGCTCAACATCACTGTCCGTCTGTGGCACTGTCTCAACTACGTCCATTTTCTGCATTTCACTGTCACCTGTGCGTTTACTGTAGGTACAGTACTATTCATCCCTTTCTTAGGACAAGCGGATGCAAAGTGGCCTAGTTCGTGACAACTGTAGCACACTGTAGGTTTTGGGCAATTAGAAACAAAATGTCCCGGTTCATGACACGGTTAGCACACCCGTGCTGTTTGAGGTGTTGAAGCTTTCTTCGTACATGCCGATGCTAATGCCCCTTTTCCTGACAGCGGTAGCATGTCACTTGTCTTTCTGTTTTTAGTCTGATCAGCTTGTCACTGATAGCTTGTAGTTGTCCTTTTCACCCAGAACTCAAATGTATTGCAGGTCATTCTTGAAAGAGCAGTCTGAATCAGGTTTGAGAGTGATGAAGTGGACGGGTCACACCGCACTTTATAGGCCTGAGATCAGGTGGGCGGAGCTTAGATGTATAAAAAAGCTTTGCTCACTTACTTATAATCACAACGATGTCGAGTAGTGAAGAAAGCAGCGATGATGATGAGCCACCTGCAAAAAAGACCAAGAGTGATATACGGGAATATTATTCCATACAGCCACGGTCACAGAGAACTTCAAGAAAGTTTAAAACGAAGGGCCACGTGTACGATGTTACATTTGAAAGATATAAAAAACCGTTTGAATTTACACACAACTTTTCAATGACATGGTGAAACAGTTATACAGAGAAGCACGGGTCAATGACAACGATCAAATTCGTATCTCCATAAATCATCCTGACCTAGCATTTGGTATCCACATTCCATTCGGGAATGCAACACACATTTCAGGAGATACGCTGTTGAACGAAATAGAGAAAGTATCACAAAGCAACCACAAGTTTGAGATTCATGACGGGGATCTCCAGTTAGAAATGACACATGTCATTATGCCCCGAGGGAGGTGGAAGAACAAAAAGAACGTTTGGATCGCACCCAAGCATTGAGAACATGTCCAAAGTCAACGAAGTATGATAAAGATAGACAATGTTCACGACAGTATGTGTTTGGCACGATCAATTGTGGTGGGATATGTAAACTCAATAAAACGGACGATACAGCCTGGAAGAAGCGATGGAATTTGATGAGACAATCTGCAAAATTTCTTCAAAGCCAAGAAGCCAAGACATTGTTAGATAGTGTGGGCATTAGTCCAAATCAGCCTTGTGGTTATAGAAGAATACAAGAAGATTCAAGCCAACCTTTATCCAGACTATGTGATCAAAGTGTGGCCACAATTTGAGAAATGGACGTGTTGTTCAATCACCCACCTCTGACAGACAAAAGCAAAGTGATTCACATTTATCATCATGATAAACATTATGATTGCATTACATCAATCAACTGGTTTCACTGGGATGCAGTACTTTCTGTGAACACTGTAACTACGGTTATAACAACAGAGAGCTCACTGGTGTAAGAATATTTGTCGGTGTTACGCCTTGACACTTATGCCAAAAGAGGATTCTTTCCATTGGTCACTGTGGTTAGAACATTTCATAGTCAGAAATGTTTTGATCAGCACAAAGCGAAACCAGGAAAATCTACAAAAAACATTGTGAAAGTGTATGGCAATGCAAGACCTGGTGGTCAAATGGTTGTGGGTACAAGAAGAACCATCTCTGTCTGGCACTAAAAAATGCAAGTATTGCAAGAAAGTTGTGGATGCAGAACATCAGTGTTATATCCCCACGTACAAAGAACCAGAGAACATGAAGTCACCGACTGTACCTTTCATCTTCTTTGACTTTGAGTGTCGATTTGATTCGGAGTGAACATATACCAAACTTTTGTGTTGCTCAACGTGCTTGTGGAGACTGTATGTGTCAATCCTTGAAAAACCCGTGTCAGAAAAAGCGAAGCTGTGGATGAGCCTAGAGAAAAAATATTTCGTGGTAACAACACTTTGTCAGAATTTTGTACATGGCTGTTCAACCAGTCACAAAGGTACCACAGTGATTGCTCACAACTCACAATGATATGATGCACAGTTTATTTTGAGGCAACTTACTGACACATGATACAGCCAAACCAAAATTGATCATGAATGGAAGCAAAATTCTATGATGAAAGCCATCAAGTGAGATTCATCGACTCACTGAGTTTTCTCAACATGCTTTGTCCGATTTCCCCGACACGTTTGGATTGATGAGATGGCAAAGGATGGTTTCCATTTTATGCCAACACGGATGAATACCAAGACTACATTGGAGACTATCTCCCGTACATTTTTACAGACCCGGACAGCATGAAACCTGACAAGAGAGAAGCGTTTCTGAAATGGTACAATGCAAAGTGGCACAAAGGCTGTGTTTCACTTTCAGTTAGAAATGCAAAAGTACATGCAAATCAGATGTGGACATCTTGAGACGAGGTTGTGGAGAGTTTAGGAAAGAACTGTTGGTCAGTGACCAAATTGATCCGTTCCTGGAAGCGTCCACTCTAGCTCAAGTGTGCAACAAAGCTTGGCGTAAAAATTCAATGCCTCAAAGACCTTGGCTGTAATCTCTGATGCCGGGTATCCAAACAAAACTCGATACTCAATCAAAGGGGTTCGTTGGATGAAACAACTGCTTCATTGAGAAATAAAGCACATTCGCCATGCATTAAATGGAGGTGAAGTACAAATTGGACCCTATTTACGTTGACGGATTCCACAAAGAGACGAACACCGTATACGAATTCATGGGGTGCTGGACACACGGATGTCCAAATTGTTACCCAAGGAGAGACAGTGTGAACGGTTACACACTTCAAACTATGGAGCAGTTATACAATGCACAACTTTTCGGTTTGAAAAGACTTGTCTCACAAGGTATACAACAACAGTTGTAATGTGGGAATGTGACTTTGATCAGAAAATGCAAGATTGAACCTGATATAACTGAGATACGTGAACCGTTCTTTCCCTTCCAAGATCCTATTTTACTCGGGATGCTTTGTTGGTGGACGGTCGAACATGCATTCAAATATACCATGAATTGGATACATCCACCAAAGGAAGAAATTAAGTTTGCTGACATTTGCTCACTGTATCCATCAGTGACACAAGTACAAAACATACCCCGTGGGAAATCCCACATCTTATGTAAGAGATGATTGATATAAAACAACATTGGAATGTACAAGGGACTCTTCAATCGTCGTGTAATTGCCACCCCAAGACCTGTGGCTACAGTCCTTTCCTATTCACATGTAACAGAAAGGGGTTTTCAGGGGTAAATTCCTATCAACGTACGGGGGTCAATCACTACCCAGTTCCAGGTTTTCAAAAAAAAATTTCCCTTATAAACAGTAAGGGCTCAAGTCACTACCCATTTTTTTACAGGTTACAGGGGTTAAATTTCCCCTTATAAACATCCCGGGTAAAAATTACCAGTTCACATTTTCGGGGTTTAAAATTCTCTATAAACATACAAGGTAAGCACTACCGTTCACGGGATTCAGGGTTTAAATTTTTTTTCCCGTACAGGGTCAAGAACTCCCATTCACAGGTTTTAGATTTTAAAATTCCCTTCAAAGACAGGGGCAAGTCACACCAGTAGGGGCTAAAAAAGGGGGTTAGATTCTCTATCAACAGTACTTTAAAGTCACTACCGCAGCCTTTGTTCCCCTTTTTCAGAGTTAATTTCCTAAAAACAGTCAGGGGGTCAATCATAAAAGTTTTCCCACACCTTTTCAAGGTTAAATTCCCTATCACAGTACAGAGGTAAATCACTACCAGGGCTTTGGGTTTTGAAAGTTTTTTTTAAAATTTCCTCTTCAACAGTCACACCAAGTCATTGCATTTTTTTTCACAGTTATTCGAGGTTAAATTCTCTATAACAGACGGGGTCAAGTCAAACGTATTGCCTTTGTTCAAAATTTTTTCGGGTTTTAATTCTCTAAAACATACAGGGTAAGTCACAGCATATGCCTTTGTTCAAAATTATTCCGGGTTAATTCCTATCAACATGGGGAAAAACACTAGCAGCTTTGGCTTGTTCACAGGTTTAGAGGTAAATTCTTATCAATCAAAACTGGGAGTCAAATCAGGGCCCTTTATTCAAAAGCTGGCTGCATTCGATAGCTACATTATAAAATTTTGACTCTACATACAAAGTAGTAAACTTAATGAAAAAAATTTTTAAATCCTAAAATTACGCATGGGAAAAGAGACTTCAACAAATTAGCATTTAAGGTAAATGAAAAAAATTTGGGGACAGCAAAAGGGGGCGGGACACTCAACCTGGCATTATCCTTGAATATGTGATGTCCGTCCTTTTATTTTTGATTGCCCGACCCCTGATCACGAACTGTCACATTTGCTGAGGGCCCTTCTTCCTTAGCCGAGAGAGAAAGAGATTCTTATAGGCCACTTCATTAACCTAATCAAAATTAATACTGTTGATTTTTTTTTATTGGGTTTTAACCCCACAGAAAGTATTTCGTCTTTAGGAACTTTTGTTTCATGGAAGATATCTTGCCCCAAAAATGCATCAATCCCATAGAAAATGCTGAACACACCATTATCCTGACCCCCATAAAAACCCTCCTGGACTACACTTTTATCCGAAACAAGCGGGGAAGCTACCCCAAAGCACCTTTTTTTAAAAATTTTGGGTTTACCTTGACCCCTGTTTCCCGGGGGATTCTAAAAAACCACTCGACCATCAAGACAGATAAGAAACTAAATGTTGTGCTATAAACAAATGGGTTTAAGTATTAAATGCATCAAAAAATCAGATCTTTGGTGATTGTTGACTCAACCAAAAATTATCATCCCCTTGTTTTTTATAATATATCTTTATTTTCACAAAAAAATATGTTTTCAAAAGTACAAAAGCTGACATATTTCATGAAATGGGACCACAAGTCAAACATACATTTTACGAAAAATTTTTTAAATTTTTCTGAAACTTTTGAAAATTAGTTTGTAGACTATCAGGGGAAAAAAAAAAAAAAACACAACAAAAAAAAAAGACCCAACGGGCCCCGAATGCTCACTTGAGAAAATTGCCTTCATTGCCTTTTTAACAATCTACTAAATCAAAACCAAAGCAAGTATGAAAATTAAAAAAATTCCCAAACAAAAAAACGGTCCCCCCAGGGGCCCTTTGGGTTTTACACAGATTTTACTGAGAGCTTTAAAAGGTCTTGTCAGAAAGCAACAAGACACTGTAACAAAGCGACTTTTGCATTTAACTTATAACTAGTTTTTTTCCAAAGGCAGTAGGAATGAAAATTGCACATTAAAATTTTAAAGGTTTACAAAGGTTAAACATCGAAAGAAAACAAAACTTTTTTTTCTAAGAAGTCAAGTTTCATCCCTTGAAGAATGCCTATATTTTTGGACAATGAATCTCTGAAAATTACTCAAGTTTATCAAATTTTAAAATTTAGCAATAACCTGCAAGTTTACATTATTATATTTTTGAAATGTTTTAGTAAAAAAAAAAAAAAAAAATTTTTTTTTTTACCCCACCACCACCCAACCCTAAAGCATGAACAGAAAAAGGGAAATAAAAAAATTTTAAATAAGCCTTATTGTAAATGTACTCTTTTTTTTGTGAGGTCTCTTAATTTATAATGTGCGTTTCTCTTTTTTTAAAATTTGTTATCTTGTTCTTATAATGAGGGTCCTCTAATATAAAATGTGTGAGCCTCTAAATTTTTTAATGTGGATGTTTCCCTTTTTTAATTTGTATTCCGCTCAGTGTATACAAAGCGCGTGGCCCGTGGACAAATTAAGACATTTGCCTTTAGGTTTACCGACCGTCTTTTAACCCATTTGGTTGGGTAGTCGTGTTGCATCCCTGAACGTGGTGGGGAAAATACGGAGATTCACAAAGGAACCCTTTCCCAGTGGGGAAATCCCAACAGTTTGATTTTTCAGACATTCGTTGAAGCTAAAAAGGGGGGAAACCCGGGCTGCATTTGAAAGGGAGTTTTTTTTTAAATTGGGCCAGGGGTTGGGAAAACAGAAAAATTTTCCCCGACGATAAAGGGGTTTCCCTCTTTTTTAAAAACCAAGTTTTTGATATTTTTAATGATGTCGGGGGCCCCTTTAAATTTTCCCATTAGCTAAAAAAGTGGGGTTTTTCCCAACGGATTTTTGTTTTTAAAACCTGCTACGAAACCCTGATTTGACGTGTGGTAATATACATTGAGACCCTAAACTTTTTTTCAGGGAGAAATTTAAAAACCGTTTTGATGAGCTTTATGTATTCAGATTTGCGATTAACCCCCCGGGAAACGAACACCAGAGGATTTTACGTCCCATTTTACTGACCCAAAACCCTATCACTTGTGAGCAAGTTTTTAAATTTTTGGAAAAAACGGGGCCCAAGCGAAATATTAAAACAAAAGGGCCAAAATTCCAAAGTGAACAGTTTTTTAAAGACCCCTTTTTTCAAAAACTTGGGAAAGGTTTGATTTGGGAGCGAACCCCTCGGGGGCCCCCTACAAAAAAGATACTACGAAGGAAACTTGAAAGGGAGAATGAAAAAGGCCCAAAACGGGGGAAATATTAACTACGGGAAAAAAAACAAAAACTCCAATTCGGAATCTTGGGTAGAGCTTTGTTTTTTGGGCGGGTGCTTTTATTGGGAAATTTTCAATAAAGAACAGGCTTTAAAGCCCATGGGAAAAGGAACTGTTTAAAACAAAAGTGTGCATGGCTTTAATGCGGGGGGATTTCCCATGTTTTTCCCGGGAAAAGGGATGATGTTTTAAAAAAAGACTTTTTCATGTGTGTGTCATTTTTTTACATTTTTGTTTGATGTTTTTTTAAAGTGTTTTATTTGTATGATGTATAAAAAAAAATGTTGTCTGTCAAGGGCTGTTATTATTTTTTTGGGGACCTTCAGGGGAAAGTAGTTTACTTTTAAACCACCCTTAGTAAAAAATTTTAAACTCAGGGCCAAGTGGTTCGGGAAAAAAAACTAAAAATTTGAAAAAAAAATTATTGGAAAAAACCGAATTATTTCATCCCGGTCCCAAAACGCTTTCGTTGGTTTTACAAAGAATGGAAAGGCCTACGCACAGTTACAAAAAACGTGAAGCTATCAAATTCATTCAGGGTATCCCGGGGATGATGAAGGGGATAGTAGACGATAAATTACCCCCAACCTGTCATTTTTGATGAAATTTTTGGAAAAAAAGTTGGGGAAAGAAAAATTAAAAATTAGGGTTTTTCACCCCAAAAGGGGAAACACCATAAAAATGCCCTTTTTCCATTTAATCACAAAAAAACTTTTTCCCAAAACAACCCAAGGGCAAGCGTACCATCAGCTTTTTTGCACACTCCCATGGTATTTTTAAAACACAAGAGTTTAAAGGGCAGATCAAAACACTTGCAAACCCAAAATAAAACTACCCCTTTTTGGTGTTGGCGAAATCAAGATGAAACCTCTACACCTCAGGATATTTTAAATCTTTGACTTTCCCCCAAAGGGAAACACCCGCCAGAATCGTTTAAGAAAAATTTGTTTTCCCATGGTGGGGTAAAGGTAAAGGTCGAGGACCGCCGTTTTACACTACATTTTAAAAAAATGATAGGAAAGGGACACCCGTTCATCATTAAGGATACACCTACCATGGAAAACACACCCAAAACAGTGATCAAAGCTCTTTTTAAACGTTGAAATCGGGAAAAAAACCCCAAAGAAACGACAAGGCTTTTTTGAAACAGGATTTTAAAAGGATGGTTTAAAAAGGTTTCCCCCTTTGCTGCACGACTCATCTTAGGGGAAAAAAAGTAAACCCTGGCAAAAAAGACGAAGAATTTTAAAGGAACGCAAAAAAAAAGACATTTTAAGCCGTTTTGTGATCAACAAGGGGGACTGGCCACCCCAAAAAGACAACTTATTTTTAAAACCCCCGGTGGGGAGGTTTCCTTGGGGGCACCATCATTCGTTTCACTGCTTCGATTTGGAAAGGGACCAAAAACTGTGAGAAAAATTTTTGGGCCAGTAGCAAAAAAACAAACCCCCCCAACGAAAGGGGGCCGCCAGGAAAAAAGGTCCGACAACAAACCCGAAACAAACCAACAAACGCCCAAGGGAACCCGTAAGGAAACAAACAAGGGAAAAAGCAAAAACATTGCCCCAAGATCGATTTTTCAATGTAAGAAGAAAAAAGCTCTTTTAAAAACTGGAACACCAAAAGTGTCCCCCATTTTGATTCGACTGATGTTAATAGGGGGCATTTATCCCAAAAATCACCCCCCGGGGGGCCCCCTTCTCTCATGACCTCATCTTTCTCCCCGTTCTAAAAGAAGTTCGATGAGGTTGGGGGGGCTAAACCCCCAAGGAAACAATTTCGGGTTTTACCAAACCCCACAGGTTTGACGACAAAGGGATGACCCTTTCCCAAATTTTTTCGTGGGCGTCCAAACTTTACTTCACAAGATTTTTCCCAAACCCCAAATCTCCATTCCCCCCTTACCCATGCCATTACTGCGATGGGGGAAAATTTAGGGGCCAGAGTAGTGTGGCAATTGGGTTTACAAACCCCTTTAACAAATGGTATAAATAAAAGAGACCAAAACTTTCTATTTATTTGTCCCTCTGAAAACGGGAAACAACCAA
>CM037788.1:851197-901197 GCA_021229015.1 Solen grandis
AAAAAATTTTTTGCTTAAGTTTTTTTTAATTTCAATCAATAAAAAATTTACAAAATGTTTGTGCCAAAAAGAGATGAAAACCCTTCCAAAAATTTTCCCATAAATCAACCAAATGTCTGGGAAAAGATCAGATAAAACCAAAAGATATTATCAAGGTTTAAAACAAAAAAATGACACAAGATTCTAAAAAAAGGATAAGAAAAATGGGTTTAATAAATGAACAGTCAGACTTTAATTTAAATTTTTCAAATTATACACACTGTGGGAGGTAACTTTAAAGTGGTCTTTTATATCTCTTTTTTAAATTTAATTTATCAAAAAAGAAGTTTTTTTTTGGGTTTAAAAAGTAAGGATAAAATTGAAGGTGAAATTTTTTATTCTAAGTTTTTAATGAAGAAATTTGTTAACAAATAAAAAAATTTTTTCCTTAAATCTTTGCCTTTCTATTCATTTGAAACCCTGTACTGAAATTTGGGAAAGAAGAAAATTAAAGAAATACTGAGTATTTTGAAAAGGAAAGCCAGTGGCCTCCACTTCAATCTAAAGGGCTACGAGTACCATCCCCTGCTGTGACGTAATGATGTTTTTTTTTTATTACCCTTGTTTTTTTTTTTTTTTTTTTTTTTTTTTTTCAAAGAAAAAGTCGAGCTATCATGATCCCCCTTTGGGCCCACCCGCGTACTTGTAGTTTTTTGGGAAAAAATATTTTTAAAAAAAGTATCAACCCCAAAAACTTAGAATTTTTGAAACTTTAAAAAGGGCGCATTTTGTAAGACGGGGGCATTATTAAAAAAAGGCTTCTGAGTTATCCCTTTTTTTTTTAAAACTTAAAAATTTTGGTCAAAATTGCTTATGAAAAAGAATTTTTAAAAAAAAACTCAAAAGGTACCCAAACCGAAACTCGAAAGACTTGAAAATTTCCCAAGAAAAGGGCCAGTTGTAAGTAAAGGGGGCCCTTTATTCTGAAAGTTTGGTTTCAGAGTATCCCCCTTTTTAAAAACCTAAAATTTTTGGTAAAATTTTTCTTATTAAGTAGAATTTTCCAAAAAATTTATGAAAAGTATCAACACAAAATTTGGAATCCCAGAAAATTTCATGACGACGCATTTTGTAAAAAAGGGGGCATTATTCTAAAAACCCATTTTTTCGAAGTTTGTCTCTTTTTTAATTTTGACTTTTTGTTTAAATTGTTTTTAAATTTCAAACAACCCCTTTTTTCAAACACAATGGGGCGTTTTTTTTTTTCTGTTTTTTTTTTATTTACAAAAACGGTTCTCTTTAAACCTTTACGGAAATTTTAAAAACTTGTTTATCTCACACATGCCCCCCTCCTCCTCCCTTTTTTAACATAAAAAACAGACGAGCTTTTTGGCCCCGTTCTGCGGAGTTCAGTTTTTTTTTGGGGTTTTTAAACAACCCACCGAGGGTTTATTTAAAATCATTTGGAGACAATGAAATGTGCGCCACACTGCAGTATCACGCCGAACCCAAGGGGTGTAAAAAAAAATTAAAACCCAAAAAACCCAAAAAGTCCCCCCCCCTCCCAAAAAAAAAAAAAAGGCCCCCAAAAAGAACCACCCCCAAAAAAATAAGTCAAAAAAAAAAAAGTTTGCCAAAAAGAAAAAAAAAAAAAAAAAGGAAAAAAAAAAAGCTAAAAAAAAAAAACCCAAAAAAACCCGACAAAAAAAAATTAAAAATAAAAAAAAAAAAAAATTGGGGAAAAAAAAAAAAAAATGTTTTGGCCGGGTTTAAATTGTATAAGAAAATTTGGAATTTTTTTGGTTTTTTCGAGGGCCAGTTAAAAGGACAGGATGACACTGTCTACAGTGAGCACGGTTCTGACAGTGTATTCCCCTGAATTCTTTAATTTCAAAATTAAATTCAAATAATGTTGAAAAATTAGTATTCTTTTTACTTCAACATTTCGGGCAAAACGCCTTTCGTCAGGAGAAAAAACTAAGCACACTAAAATTATACAAACCAGAAAATACAGTAAAAGTTCTCGGACACTCCCCCGTGCAAAATAGGGTTTCATGTCTTAAAATTATGTAAATTCTAAAAACAAATGGGGAGTAATTCAATTCCGTGTTTAGTTTTTGATTAGCCCCAATGATTGAAAGTAAAAAAGACAGTTAAAAATTCCGGTTTTTAAGTTTTTAAAAACAAATGAAATTTATAACCCTCAGATGTACACAAAATTAGATATATCTGTCAAAAAAAATTAAAAAATTTTTTACAAAAACGTTTTAACTCAACAGGACATTTGTAAACGGGTTAAAAATCTTTTTTTTTTGTCCAAAATCTATTTGAATAAAAAGTCTGCATGTGATAAAAAACGCAGTAACGAATCTATAAAATTACCTTTTTTAAAAACTTTTCCCAAATTTTCCGGGGGGAGCTCAAATTCCAAAAAACCCCCCCCGCAAATTTTCCCAAATTTTGTAATAAGGTACTAGTTTTTAAATTTTTAGGGCAAAAATGGTGAAAAAACTGTGTTTCAAATCAAAAATTCCATATCTCACAGTGTGGCTGATATAGAATTGCCGGGACTACTTTTTACATATAAATGGAATTGCGTGTTGTTTTTTTCTGTCGCCCAGATATGTATCATACAAAAACATTTACTTTCTATTTGATATATATAAAAGTAAATCATATCGGCAGAAATAAAATGCCCATTTCAACTAAAACAGTCTTGTTATTTTATATTCTTGACATACAAGTATAACCAACCTCGAACACTGTCCATGCCATGCTTACTTCCACGTCTGTCCAGAACCTGACACTAAAAATAAAAAAAATATTATGTATAGGGAATTTAAAGCAAAAAAAATAAAAAAAAATTTTTTTGAAGAATCCCCTAAAAATTTTAAAAATTTTTTACTCGCGTTGCGCGCTCGTGAAAATATGAAGTTTAATCAATTCTCGATAATATACATTCCATATTCACTCAAAACAAATATCCTCAATATAGCTCCCTGCTTGGCACGTGGTAGTTCCATGACTGGTTGGCCCGGTGTCAGGATAATCTGACTGGATGTGGTACCACAAACTGGTAGATATTTTTTTTTTGCAGGTGGATCAATCCAATGTACAACTTATTGCTATGTACATGTAATACTTAAATAAGACTGTACCATAGTCCAGCATTCTGGTTTAACTAAATATTAGTGGAAACTGAGCTAAGTTGGCATAAAGTGTTACCTCACTGACAAATAATATGTAATATTGATGGATTTTATTAGGGAAATAAAAAATGGAATGGTTTTTTAAATATTCTTACGCAAATTTGGGGTTTGTTTTTTAAAGGGAAAAGCAAATCCCTGGGATTTTTGCGGTGTTAAAACCAGAAAAATTTTGGGTTTTTTTCCTTTGCTGATAAAATTTAATTAAAAAATCCCCCCAAAACATTCTTTTTTAAATCAGGGTCCATCAATGATCATGGAATTTCATAGAAAAAACGCAACCCTTTTTATAAATTTTGAGCAAAAAAAACTATAATTAAAAGTAAAGGGGTGTTTGCTTCTGCATTGAAGTTTTTTTAAGCTTTTTAAAACCCCAGATGAAAATTTAAAAAAAGGATAAATTACTAAATATAATGTACATATAACCCCCGGTGAACAGATCAATTAATTTTGGGCTTATTTTTTTTAAAACCAGCACCCCGAAAAATTTCTTAAAAACCAACTAATGCCGTTTTCAATTGCTCTGGGGACTCAAAATCAAGTTGCCCTTAACCCTTTACTTCATATAGACACTTTTTTGACGCATAGGAAAACCCGGGGGAAACCCAATCAAACAGCTCCAAAGGGTTTCAGGGCCCTCCTCTTTTTTGCTCAATAAGATTGAGCCAGTTCTACCCATCTCCCCGAAAAAGAATAAAAACCCCACTCTTGATATACCATTTAAAGTTCAAAAAAATTAATATTCCATGAAGTCACAAAACTGTCCCTGAATTTTTCATAAAAGAAAGGGGTTTAAGACATTTCTTATCTTAGGTCAAATATTTACCAATCCTATATTTACTGGCTCGAGTTCCGCCAACCATACGTAGCGCTACGAAATACTTAGGGGCAAATTTCAAAAACCATGATATACACGGTAATTCCATTTCATTTGAAAAAAAATATTTTAAACAATTTAAACAATATTTTTTCCAAAGACTGGTACCCATTTTTTGAACCGTTTTTCCCCCTGGTACAGCATCAGCCTTTTGTAAGATTTTTGTAGTGAGTTTTTGCAAGAGTAGAGGGGGCCAAGGGCAGCGGGATGCACAAATTTCAGAATTTTACAATAAATTTTCCCTTGGCTAAAAAGATTTAATAATAAAGACTTTCAAACTGATGGAAAAATTTTTTTTTGAAATCAAAAAATTTATGAAATGTGAAAAAACCCCAAACTTTTGTACGGGGTATATTCTCACTCATAGTTTCCCGGGTTGTAAAAGTGCAGGGGCGCCAAAATTAGCACTTTTTAATTATCCCAAAATTTTTAAAATTTCCCCGGGCCCAAAATTTGACCAAATACATTTTTAGCCCAAAAAACCGAGCCCGGGCCGAGTGTTAGACTTCGGCCTCGGGAGCTCCCGGCGGGGTTCGACCCCGGGCCGCGACATCCCAAAGTCGTAAAAAATGGTACTTTTTAAAGCCCCTTTGCTTGGCGCCAGAAAATTAAAAGGGGAGTTGCAGGTTTGGGTGGGCCCCGGGTTGCAGGGAAAATTTAAACTGGTGTGGAAAAATCATCCCACATTCAAAGGGCGTGAAAACGGGGCATTTGTGGAAAAAAACTATATCTGCCCTAAAGGGTAGCCCTTCGTCCCCCAAATTTAACTCCCCTCGTCAGAGAGACAAAAAAACCCAACAACCCATTTTATTTTATACATTAAAATGCCTATTTTTTCCCCGGCTGAGAAAAGTCATCCAACCAGCCGCAACGAAGTTGACGGGGTTTTCCCCCGGGCCCAAATAGTAAAAAAACCCTGTCAGGAAACTGTTTAACGGATTTATTATACTGCAAAGCTCACTCCTATTTCTGCCTAAATAAATATATTTAAACCCATATCCCCCATTGAATTTTGGGCCCTTTTAGGGTAAAAAGGGGTTTTTTTTTAAAACCATTAGAAGGAAAAATTTTACATCGCAGAATAAAAATTATATATGAAACTTTTATGTTTTTAAACGATTACACATACAAAAGAAATTTACTTGTTTTATATTTTATGTATACATATAAATCTATAAACAAATATAAATGAAGTATTTTATATAGTTTATTGCTTCTTGTGTGGATTGAAATGTTTGTATTTCATACTTTTTCTGTGTTATATCGTAATCTTCAAAATTTGAAAAATAAAAGATTCGAGGGGTATATACATATTGGAGTTCCAGGACTTTTTGCCCAGAGTCAAGAATACTATCATGCTGATTTTTTTTATGGTGTGATATGCAGTATAGCTGTCTCATTAAAATAAGTAAATAAATAAATAAATATATAAAAAAATACTAAATACCCGTTTGGGGAACTTTTTGGGGCACAAGTAAAAATTTTACAAGATGACGGAAGTAATTTAAACCTTTAAAAAAACCTTTGTAAGACAGTTTAAAAGTGACACTTGAAAAAATAAGATGAATTCCCAAAACAACTCCAATCCCCGTTTCCCCCTCGAAAGTACTTTTTTCCCGGGCTAAAATTTTGAGTGTTTTAAATCATTCCTCAAATCTCTATTGAAAAAAATTTTACAAATTTCCCGGATATACTAATAAGAAACCTTTCAATTTAAGAAAAAGGGGGCCTGTACATATTTGCCCAGTTTTTGATATAAAAACTTTTTTGCACGCAATCCCTACGCAAAATAAATTGGGCAGTAAACCCCCGGCGTGCTCACGGCGCCAGGGCTGTTTGCACGAATTTTCCCGGAGGGCCGTTTCACGGATCGCATGAAATATTGGGAAACCTTCTAATCACTTTCTTAAGGCCCAAAGCCCAACCCATACTTCCCTGAGTACCCCCCCCCCCCCCCCCAAAAAAAAATAATCAATAAATTTAGGGATTTTTCCTTTTTTTTGCAAACAAAAATTTGGAAATGCAGAAATTAAAAAGCTTATTTAAATAAGAAACCCTCTGGGGCAATGCCGAAAAAACCCAACTTTCCATTACAATTTCGATCTCGTGTATTCTGTATATTTAAAGCCCGAGGGGAAAGTCGAGGGACCAAATTCATTAAACATCTTAAACGCTTTATTTTAAAATTTTATAAATCCATTACTTTTTAAAAATTTTTTTCCCTCTCAAACCCACCCAAAACCCTGTCATGTTTAAAAATTTATAAATAAAGCGTAGACAGCCCTTTTCAGAAATAAATGATTTTTTACAAAAGAAAAAAAAAGTTACGTGTGTGTAAAAAACCTTTTGGGCTTCTATATTTTTAATCGTTTATTTCCCTTTGTAATATTTTTGCTTTTTTTAATACCTGCATATCATAATAACCACGGGGGTTTCGGCACTTTAAATTTTTGGGAAAAAAAAACTGGGTTTAGTGTCTAAAATATTACCTACCTAAAATTTTTTTCCAAATACAACGTGCCAAAACCTTTTGCAATAACTAAAAAACAGAAATAAAAAGGGAGATAACTCGTCCGTACTGTACAACGAAACTAGGACAGATTTTTATGGAACCTTTATTATATATTTTTGCGGAATTTTGTTTTGATCTAAATAAAACGAAAAAACACGGGTTTTTGGGAAGAATAAAACCCCAAAATGTAGGTAATTTCAAAAAACACTTAAATTCGAAAATATCAATTTGATTAAAGGAAAAAAAAATTATAAGACCGGCGTACGGAAAAGACCAATTTAAATTTTCCCAAGTTATTCCCAAATTTGGTTTAAATAGACAAAACGGGGGTTTTAAAACCACATGTTTTTATTGATTGAACAAGGGGTTTTAAGGTAAATGCAGTGATAAGGACATTTGTTCGAGTTAACATTAACCAAAAACTGTGATATATGCTGTAAAGACAACCCGGGGAAATTTAAACCCCCGGGAATTTAAAATTTTTAAAGAAAAAAACCAAACCCGAAAATTTAAAAAAAACCCAAAGATGAAAAACGCAAACGAAAATTTTAAAAAAACCAAAATAAAAAACGAAAATGATAAAACCAAAAAAGAAAAACGAAAACAAATTTAAAAAACCAAAGATGAAAAGACGAAAACGATAATTTAAAAAACCCCAAAGGAAAATTAAAAATCTTTTTTTCTTTAAAAAAAGGCGGCCCTTAAAAAAACAAATAAATAAATTTGAATGAAAAATTTAACGAGCAAACGAACAAACCCGAACAAAATAAAAGAATAATGAATAATGAATAATAAATGAGGAAAAACGACACACTTTCTTATTTCTGGGCCCCAACCCCCCTTAAATTTTTTTTCTGCTCTTCGACTTAAACATGACCCCCTACGGTCCACTTAAAAAAACAAAGCAAAAACCCAAAAGATACAAATATAAATGAAATTGCCCAAACTCGGTAGTTTTTTTAAATTCGGGTTTTTTTCCTTACAATTTTTTTTGTATCAAAAACCCAAAGGGGGCATTCCGTAACAGGTTGGGGTTATTTTCAATACACACTTGAAGTATATTTTTGAAACCAAATTTATACGCAAAAAAAAAATCCCAACTTTAAAATTTAAATAAAAAACCCGTTAAAGGGATTACCCTTTTTAATGTATTTTCGAAAATACTTTTCTATTTTTTGAAATGTATGCAAATGAAAACACTGTTAAAAAATTTGTTTAAGCAGATAAAAAAAAAATGATCCCCGGGTTTGGTTCTTTTTTAAAATTATCCCTAAATCCTTATTTTTAATCAAAATTTACCGGGGGAAATGTTTTTTTTTGGGATTTCCGGCCATCTTTTATCATTTTAAAATACTTCTGATTTTTTTAATTTTAAATGACTTTTTTTCAACGTTCATGTAATGGAAATCCTTTCATTCTTTTCTGAATTTTCAAACAAGGACCCTTTTTGGCTCCTTATTCTTTGCTCTGCATCGAGAAAGTGTTGCACGACCTTTTTCCTTTTAATTTCCAGAGGAATTGTAAACAGTTGCCATACTAAAATTCTTTTTTAAACTTTTTTAATATTTATTTTCCACCCCATTTATTAAACTTGTATAGATTTTGAGTACTCGTAGTCCTTTACATTTTTTATTTTTTCAGACTGAAAAACTTTAAAAACAGTGTCCCTCAGCCCGATAAGTTTGGTTTTTTTGATTTTGAAAAAATTTAATTTTCATTAACTAAAACAACTTTTTAAAAAAAACATTTTTCCAAAACACCTATACAAAGGAAAATCAATCCCCAAAATAAAACGCGTTTTACATTACTCCCGAATCCACAACAAGCACGTTTTTTTTTATTTTTATTTTTTTTTTTTTACCAAAAATCAAATAAAAATGGCTTTTTTGTATGTTACTTTATTTTTAAATTTAACGGGATTCACAGAAAACAAAACCCTTTTTTTTAAAATTAGAAAAATACATTGTCTTTTGTCTCAAAACACGCATGTTCGATTGTTTTTTAATTAACAAATTTGGTTTAAAAAAAAGTATATGAAAATGTAAAATAAAGGTCAAATAATAGATAATGATTTTTTTTTTCCACTCTCTCCCTTTCTCCTCTCCTCTCTCAAAATTTTCCCTTTTGGGAAAAAAAATATTCCCATATAAAACTACTCCCATATTCCTTCTCAAAGGGAAAATTTTCGGTCTTCGAGAAATATACCGGTAGTAACATGAAAAAAAAGCTTTATTTTGGTAAATCAAAGATCTTAGAAGGAGGGGTTGTTAAAAAATTGTTCAAAATTGTTGAAGAACAATACTAAAACCTTTATTGAAATTTCCCTTGCCTTTTAATAAACCGAACCATGACTGTTCAATGTTTTTGGAAAAGGGCCACCGAAGACGGGGGTTCATTTGTACAATTTTCCCCCCCAATTTTAAATATATAAAGACCTTGATTTTTTAAGGCCAACGGGGCCAGGTTTATTTTTCCCATTGGACAATTTTCAAACCCTTGATGCTTCTGAAAATGAAAAAAAAAAACCATCCACACTACTTCAAAAAATAAAATTTTTTAACTAAAGTAGAAATAAATTTCACCAGGGCCTTCCTGTTTTTAAAAAATTTTCAAGATCAGGGGCCTAACTGGCATAAAAAAATACCTTGATAACTAAAAAAAAATTTGTTAAAAAATTAAAAAATTGGGGTTTTTTAAATTAGGGAAAAAAGAATTTTTGGAAACCGTGCGTAAGTTTTTTAAAGGTATCACTTAGCACTAAAAAATTGTTGGAGGTTTCGATCAGTTCAGAAAAAGATCCTTTTCCCCACGAATTAGTTAGATAGAAAGAAAATAGAAAAAAAAATTTGTTTATTTTATACAAAAAGAAGAGAGAATTCTTTCTTCTGTCTTTCGCTTTAGGCCTGACAATTTTTTTAAATTTAAACAGAATTTTTTTGTTATTGATAAAAACCCCCTGCACCTCAAACGTTTTCCCAAAAATTGTGAAAGGGGGTTTTTTAAATTCTTTGATATAAAAACAATTTCAAAAACAGTACTGTTTTTAATTTTTTTGCAATTTTTTTTATCACCAAAAAAAAAATTTGCCCTTTCATATCTTTTCATATGCTATTAAGGTTGGGTGAGAAAAACCAAGGGCTCTTCCACCCAAACCCCGGGTGATCGGCCCAAAATTTCAACAAAACCTTGCCCTTTTGACGGGTATTTAAAATTACACAAGGGTTAAAGTGGGGTACCCACCGCTAATTGACGGGAGATTGTAAAATTTTAACACGAGCGCACTGAAAAAGAAAACCTTGGTGACGCGGGGCTAGTCACATGACCTGTAATAGGCCAGAAAGCTGTGTACAAAGAAACCCCCAATCCCCCGGGCCTTTCTACTACTTTGGGTTTTTTTTCGAAGAGTTGGCACTTTGGTTTTTCCTAATTCATGGGAAAATTTTAAATTTGGGGCCATTTGAATAAATGAAAAAACAACCAAAAAGGGCCCCGGCTTTGGGAGAAAATTTTAAAAAAACCCGGAAAATTCTGTGTTTTAAAGGGTGAGATGGGTTTTCAAATTTTTGAATATGGGTGTAAAAAGTACATTCGTTTTTTTTCTTTGGTTTGGGCTATTTTTTCCCCGAAAGTTATTGTTGTGTTTTGTTTTTTTACCTTTTTTTTTTAAAACCCCAAACTAAAGGGCCCAATTTTTATTTTAAAATAAACCACTACTTTTTGTTTAAAACCGTATTTGGCTTAATAAAACGTTTAAATCTGGGGAAATTTTTTTAATAAAAATGCCAATTTTTTTAAATCCCTGTATATTTTAAACGTCTAAAGTTCTGGAACAAACATAGGGTATTTTAAATTTGAAAATCGTTTCAAAAAATAAAGGCAAACATATCAGCCCATCCTGAACATTTTTTTTTAACCCATCTGCCAGGGGGAAAAAAAAAAACCCAGGAGAAGGGTCATTTTCAAAATAAGACGGACGGATTTAAATAAGAATAAAAATTGGGGGTTTTTACTTTGGAACTTAAGTTAATTAGCAGCCGAGTGGGGGGTTTAAAAGAAGGGTTCGTGGGGTTTTGTGTTTAATAAAAGACGAAAACCATTTTTCAGTTTGTTTTCACAAAGCCTCAAAAAAATGTTTTAGTTTTTTTAAATTTTAAACCCAACTTTAAAATGATTGTTTAATTTAAATAAAGGGGGGCTAGAAGGGTTTTTAACCAAAGGAAACTTTTCCTCGAACATACACAATCCGTTTATAAAAATTTAAAAGTATTTTTTTTCGATCTTATAGTGACTTGCTTTAATTTCTTAAGATTTTTAAAAATTTTGTTTCCAAAAAAATTGGGAAATATTTTTAAAAAATTTTTACTTAAATGTAAATTTGTTACTGACCTATCAACTTTTTGGATTACTTTTGTTTGTAAAAGCAATTTTGTAGAAATTTTCTTTTTGAACAAAACATACATACATAAAAAGAACAACTCACACATACACTTGCCCCGCAAAATGGACAAAAAATTTTTACGAAACCCATAGGCGGAAAAATTTAGAAATCATGTTTTAAAGAGGTCTTTCATAAATGGTAAATCTATTGTTGTGTGTTTTAAAAAATTTGCACCATGCTTATTAAAAAACTTTAAATGCTCAAGATTTTGTTTACCCAAAAATTTTTTTAATTCAATTTTCCCCCCGACCAATAAAAAATTGGGGCCCCAAAGCCTACGTAAACAAACATTTTCTCCATTTATCTTTTTTTAAAAAAAGGAAAAGGGGAATCCCAAAGATAATAATGATTTTTAAACCCATACAAAGCTCTCTCAAGATTGTCAATATAAACACTTTTTGCCATGAGTTGTCATATAAAACAAATAAAGTTTTTTCAACCGAAAAATTATCCGACTTTTTAAATGAAAAATTAATTTTTAGTTTAAAAAATTTTAATTAAAAAATCAGAAAAAAAATGTTAAAAAAGGGGATAAAAATGAAAAAAGAGGGCGCTAGATTGGTGCCTAAAGATAAAATATTGACTTTTTTGGGAAAACTTATATATTAATGGTAGAGATGCCACCTTCCTTTTTTTGTAGTTTTAAAAAAACGGTTATTGGGGCCCCCCTGGGAAACCCATTTTTTTTGTGATTGAACCTAAATTTTTTTTTGATTGAAATTTTAAATTTTTTAAAATTGTAAAAACCCAACTAAAAATTGTATGTAAAAATTTGGGGGGTTTTTTGGGCGTGGAGATTTTTTGCATAGAAAAATAAAACAATTATATCCATAATGCTTTAAGCCACATTTCCATTTTTTTTCATGTTTTTTTTCCCATATAAGATATACAAAGGACGGTTTTAGAAAAAAAGGTTGAAAACACCCCTGTTTATCTATTCAAAAAGGAACGATCCAATTAATTATTTAAAACAACAAAAATTTCACGCTAAACCATAAAAGGGAAAAAATACGTTTTTGTTTGTTTTTTCCCTTGGGCAAAACCGGGGAAACGGGGCATGGAAAAATTTTATATTTTACCATCCTAAAAAAGATCATTTTAAAGTTTGCGCCCTTTTTCGCAAATTGTACCCCCGGTTGAAGGCGGACAATACAACAACTTGCGGGTTAAATTTGCAATTTGAAAACAGGACTTGAAAATACATTCGGGGCATTTCACTTTTTCTTAAATCATAAATTGCATGTAAAAATACCTGAAATTATTTAATGGACGGAAACTAAAATTTAAAAGTCAAACATTTGCAAAACCAAACCCAAATTTTTCCCCGCCGAACCCAGTGCAAAAAGGGCCCACCCTTTTTGGGGAAATATTTGTTTCGGTTTTCCAATTTTCTGCGGGCTACATCTAATAAAAAACCTTTTATTTGGAAAGCTTTTATGTTTCCTTATAGAAAATTCTTACCATGATACTTAAGGTTTGAATAAATTTTACCGATTTTTTTAAAATTTATTGGTAAGTACGAAAACCCCCCCCCGGGGCCCAAATTATACCACGGACTTTAAACACGATTTTTTTGGGTGACGTTAGTTTTTTTTTAAATATCGAATCTTTTATGTTGTTTTTAGAATTTGAAAAATTTCATACAAAAGTGCAAAAAAAATGAGCCCCCCCCCCCCCCCCCCCCCCCAAAAAAGGGAAAAAAAAAAAAGGGGGGAAACAGAAATAGAAAAAAATTTTTAAAGTAAATTCGCCCGGGTTGACTGTGGGCCCGGGGATTTTGGGGCGGCTCCTGTAACCCCACTTTTTTGGGGGGGGCCCCCCGGTCTGGGGAGGGCTTGAGGTCGGGGGGCCCGCGTCAAATTGTCTGTGCCCGACCGGCGTCCGCACTAACCCGGAAATCAATATGGGCCACTCGGGAGAGCCCGGGGGTCCAGGTTGACTAAGGAGGGACGAAACCGGGCCCCAGGGTGGGGGCCACAGCAGGCAAAAGCCCCCCGGTGTCCCGCAGTAGGGGGAAACGCGCCGTGAACAGGCATCTGCACACCCGGGCCGAAATACGGACCCCGCCCCTTTTTTAAAATTAAATTTTAAAATTTCCATTAAAAATTGATCTAAATTTTCCCGGGGCGTATCTTTCCGATTTTAATCGATAAAACCACACAAAACTTTTTTTTTCCTTATGTAGTCCCTTTTAATAAAAAATAATATCTAACTAAAACCATGCAGGGTTTTTAAACTTTAAACTTACCCTTTTAAAGGGTTTTTTCTCATCTTCATTCTAATTTCAAGACCAATAAATTTTTGAAAATTACAAAAAAATCCCAAAAGGTATTTTTTATTTCGCCGATGAATGACCGTTGCCCTCAAAAAAGACAAAAATAAATTTTTTAACCTAGCGAAAATTAAACAATGGGCCTTTGTGTCCTTTAAATTTACGGTTTTGAAAAAAAAAGATCTTTAAAAAAAATTTAAAGGGGCCTGATTCAGGGAAAGAACTTCGTGTATTATTTTTTGGGCAGCACAAACATTTTCATGGGTAGTCCCGTATCGCAACAGGGCCACCATAGCCCAATTTTTTTAGAAAACCCGGGCCCCGGTTTGGCCCGGGAGGGGTTTTTTGGGTTTAAACCCCCAAAAAACCATTAAAAAAAACAAAAATTGTAAAAAAAATAAAATAGTACTAGCATACCCCCCCTTTTTGGGCGTCACACATAGGGGTTTTTCCCCGGGACTTTTTGGGCCTGTTCAGGATATTTAAAGTCTTTGGAAAAGTTTCCCAAATTTGAGACAATAAAGTGCGCCAAAACTGCATATCACCCCGTAGCCATGTGGCGATCCCAAACACCCAGCCCACATTTTTCCTACCCCGGGCCAACCATCCTAAAAAATACCCAAATAGTTAACGCCAAGCAAGGGACCCCCAGTGCCGTAGCAACTTCATAAGATTTCAAACCTTTGGGTTTTTTAATCAAATTTAAACCATTATCGAACATCACCCAAAAAAACTACTTCGGCAATTTAAAGAAACAAACACATGCGGCATCATTTACCCCTTTTTTTTAAATTCTTGCTACAAATTTTTTTCTTAAAATTTCCCTTAAAAAAAAATTTTAAAATTTTTTTGTTTATTTTTTGGGGTTTAACTCCCCCCGAAAGTATTTCAATCATTTGAGACGAAATCTTCTTGAGAAAGTAAAGGGGCTGCCAAATCAGGGCTGTAGCCCATGGGAAATGATCCCCAAAAAACCCTTTTTCACATTTTCCGCCCCCGGGGCCAACCAGTCCCCCAACAAAACCCTTATTGCTGAGGGGCCTTTGCATAAAAACATAAATATACACCCAAATACATGCCTTTATCTTACATCAAATCAAACCTTTAAACATCATATAAAAATACATTTCAGACTGGATGGAAAAGAAGCGTTTAAAAGTGGGTTTAGAGGAACAATCAATGTTTTAGGAAATTTAATTTATAAAATTAAAAAATCTAAATTTTTTTTTAAAAGACTCTTCAAAATAAGGTGTGGAAAAAAAAGTCAAGGTAAAGGGTCTTGAATCGAGTCTGAGGTTATATTTCTTTTACCCTCTTGCCCCGTCTGAAATAAAAAAAAACTTTTAACCATTTTAAATTTTTCCCTGGTTATTTTTCTATCACGTCCTTTTTTCAAAATCAAATCAGCATTTCCAATATTTGAAATCAAAAACCCCAAACGTTTTGAAAATTAGGGCCCTATCAGTCCTTAAACTTTTTTTTAAAGGCCCCTTTTGGCCCATATATAAAGCCTTAAAATAAGAAGGTTCAAACTAAAGCAAAAACAATCACGACCCTATAAACCCCCCCCTTTCTCATATAAAAAGGACAGACTTTTTTTCCCAAAAGAATTCTAACTGGTATATTCAAAAGAAAAAAATTCGTAAAATTTTTAATAAATTTTTTGAAACCTTCCTGAACACATAAAAACTATTGTTTAAGAAAATTTTTAATTGTTAATCAAAATCACTTTAAATTAAAAAGGGCCAATCACTAAAATATTTTTTGCGGGCTCCGACTCAGAAACTGTTTAGGGGGGTGGGTTGGGAAAAAGGTTTTTGGTTTTTTTGCTGCTGTTTTGTTTCCGGGGGGTATAATTTTGGAAAGGAAATTTTTTGTTGTTTTTTGTTTTTCCATGTTTTGAAGAAAATTTCAGAGAATACCGATTTATAATGGCATGAAATCAACAGAAATAAGGGAATGAATTAAATCGCCCAAAAAAGGGTAAAATTTTGGGAAAAGCGGAAAAAACGCCCGTCTTGGGCAAAAAAAAAAAAAAAACATAAAAAAAAATATGAGTGGGTTCCGATTCTCTTGATTTTGGTCAGAGCAAAAAAACTTTTTTTAATGAAGCCAAATTTTCCCCAATAGGAAAAAAAAAATCTGAAAAAAAATTCAAATCACTGTTTAAATATCTTTTTTCTTTGTGACCCATACAAAAGGGGCAACTAAAAATGCCTAGCTTATATAAATACAAGGGGTTGTTCTACCATTCCCTTTGTGTTACGTAAAAAATCATACTTTTTGGGAAAAAAAATAATACAAAACTAATGATTGAAAACCCCAAAAAAACCCAGCTCTTCGGGCTGACGAAGTGTCATGAATTCAAAAATTTTTTTATACAAGAGGATCGGAAAAGTTGGGGAACTGGGTTTGTCAGGGACTATCAATTATTCCTTTTTAAAACCCGGGCTTATCAGAAAAATCGGAAAACCAACAATGCCCACATTTTAAAAAAGGGTTTGGTTTTCCCAAAAACCAGTCCGCATGCTATTGTTATGTGAAATGGTAGATCTTAGTATATGCAGAAAACCTTTCGAGAAAAAGGGCGGGGGGTTTTCTAAATAACGAAAGGGGTTTGGCCTATTTAAACCTCTTTTTTTTTAAAAGGGTTTTCCCTTCCCCAAAATTTGCCCCCTTTTTTTAATAAAAAAAAGTAAAACAAGGGGGGACATTTGGGAAAAATCATTTTTTAAAAATTGGATAACAATAGACTGTCATGGATGATTTGACTATAGTTTTTAAAACCTAAATGGAGGGAATTTTTCATGAAAATTTTTGCCCTTTTTGGCCCTTTATATTTTTAAAAGAGCAATTTCCCAATAGTTTTTTTTAAATTGGTTTTTTATAATAAAATTGCTTAGTTTTAAAAAAGTTATATCAAATTAGAAAAAAATTTTTTAAAATTAAGTATTTATAATATTTATTATTTTAGGGATGTTGTCATTTTCTCTCTCCCCTCCCCTCTGAAATGAAGAAAAAAAACCCTTTTTAATTTTTTCATAATTTATTTTTTTATTTTTTTTGGCCCATGAACAAATCAAATAAAGACGGGGCTAAACCCGGATGTGGAAAATTTTAAAATTGTATTTTTTTTAATTTGAAAACAACTTTTTCTTTTAAAAACAACTGGCCCTTCCACCCTCCCAAATTTTTTCTATACAGATTTTACTCGTCAAACCAAAATAAAAATCGATGCCCCAATGGGCCCTACACCATCACAGGATTTTTTTCCACCCAAGGACTTGTTTTTTCGGGGGCAGACAGTCCCTGTTCAAGTTGTCGGTTTTTTCCTCCTTTTCCTTTTCCCTCTCCCCTCCCCGGCCTGGGGCGAAGAATTTTATAGCTTTGGCACCCTTCAACCTTTTATTTTTTCCCAAAAGAATTTTGAAAATGTTGGGATGGGGACGTCTCAAAACTTTCTTTAGTTTTTTTTGTGCCAGCCTTCCAAGTTGTTTTGTTGTTCTTGGCCCTTCTGTTTTCAAAAAGGTTCCATTGTCCTTGCCTCCCTCAACCCAATTTCTGAAAATAGCCCCTTTTGAACCTTGAAAAAAACCATTTGGAACCTGCATTTTAAAAGCACCGTCAGTGCGACAAACCACACATTTTCCCAACTTGTTGTATGGGGACTAGGGGCAAAACCAGCAGCTCTTTTTCCTAGTTTCTTAAAGCCCTAAATTCCCCAAATACAGCCAACTAACCCAAGTTTCCCTTTTTAATTTTTTCCGCCAACACACTGTGTGTAAAAAAAAAAAACCCCCTTTCCCCAAAATTCAAAATTTGAAACCCCCCTGCAAAGTGCCTGTTTGGGTTTGCGCCCAAAGTCTTCAGGAGTGGTCTGGTCCCATTTCCCAAATTTCCTTTTTCCCCTCCCTTTTTCTGTTGAAAAAGTTAAAAAAGTCGCAGAAAAATTCCTTTCACTTTTTCCGGGCAAAGGGAAAACACAAACCGGAAATACATGTGCCCATAAATATTTTCCATGGATGTGAAACCCTTTTCCCCCTGAAATTTCTGGGCACCAAAAATGTTCCGTCCCAAATAGGGTTTTGGGGTTTTTTTTGTGCCAATGCGGAGTTTTTTTCTTGTAGAAAAAATCAAAATCCTGTTTTTCTTCCCCTGCCTCATCAACCAGGGGAACTGCTCACCAGGGGTGCGTTTCAGTCCATTTTCCCATCCAAATCTATGTCACTCCTGGATTTTGGGTTACCCCCGGCCCTCAATGCACCTTTTTTCCCGTATAGAGATACTTGGTGGGGGGGGAAGGGTTGGGTAATTTTTTCAGACTTGTTCTGCATCTTCGTCCCTTTCTCTGTCTCTCAGACGGGATATGACTTCTCATAATTTGAGGGGAAAACGGCGTGGTTTCTTCGCGTGCCCCTTTCGCAGATTTTATTTTTTTTCCCAAGGCGCCATTCCCCATGTGTTCGCTGCAGTTTAAATGGGTTTTTGGTCCCAGAAACTGGAATGTTGCAGCGTTTTGTTTTTTTAAGAAAACCCGGTTCGGACAAAACAACCCAGTACACCCTTTTTGGGTTTTTCGGTTTTTGACCTGGTATCTAAAACCATTGAAAAAACCAGAAAACACCACCACTTTTTTGGTTCTTGACAAACTGCACACTCATTTGTGCATTTCCCCATTTTAGAAAAATTTTTCAGACGATGTTACTTTGGGAAAATATTACTACAAATAAAACCCTTTTAAAAATCAAATGAAAATATATTGAAATCTGATACATTTCAGTTTCATTAAGAAATATATCACATTTGAAAGTCACAATAAATTGAAAACCCAAAAAATTTTAAATTTAAATTCAAATAAAAATTGTTACCTTAATATAAATTTCCCTAGATAAAAGGCCCTTTTTTTTGTTTTTCTTAATCCAACCCTTTAAACAATATAAAAAGGATAAATGGATTTTATTTGGACCAATCAATTAACACTTTTTAAAAGAAAAAAGTACAGAGTGAAAAATTATTTTATAATTAAAATTTAAATTTTTTATCTTTATCAATTCAAAATTTTTAAAAAGCCAGAGATAAAAGGGAATGCATGTTAAAACAAAAAATTTAAAAATTAATTTATAACCCAAAATGGCCCTTTTAAAAAACCCAACTTTTAAGAAAAAATAATCCAAAAAAAACTAAAACATAAAATTTTTTACCTCTTAAAATCCCAAAATAAAAAAAAAAAATCAGAAACAAAATCAGTAAAACAACTTAAATTTCATTTTAATGTGTTTGGGTTTGAAATAGATTAAAACCCCTTTATCAAAAACACCCAGAAAGGGGCCCAAAAATTTTGAGGGGGACAGTTGGGAAAAAAAAATTAACAAAAAGGGGGACTTTTGGGGCCCAAAAACCCAATTAAAGTTTACCCAAAAATGTATTGAAATAAAAATTTCGGGCCCCACCCCTTTTGAGATAGTTTCCCAATGGCATTAAAAATTTTAAAAGAGAAACACAAAAGGGTCCTGTAAATAAGATCTTTATAATAAAAGTAATAGTTCACGTTCCTGGCATTTTTAGCCCTCGTGAAAACCTGCGATAAAAAAAAACAACTTTAAAATGTTTTCATACAGTCCAAAAGGGTCAAATGGTTTAAAAAGGGGGCTGTCGATGATTTTAGCGCTTTTCTTTTTTTTTTAAATATTCATTAAATCCCATTTTTATTTATCAAAAAAAACTGAAATTCGTTTTTAAAAAAAAAAGGGTTTCGATCAAAATTTTTTGTGATGGAGATAAAAAGTGGGGTCACGCAGTTTTTTCAAAACACGTTTAAAACCCCTCCGGTCACAACGTTTGGCCCACGTGCCCTAGCACAAAATTTTACTGGGACGGTAAAATTTTTAAAATACATGTATTGTGATTATTTTAAAATTTTTCTTCCAAAAGAAGAGGTTAGTCACAAAAAAAAAGTGCTAATAAAAACAATGTAAATTTAAAAAATAAAAAGAAAAAGTAAGCCCCCCCCCCCCCCCCCCCCCTCCAAAAAAAAAGGGTTTTTTTAAGTACATTCAACCTTTTTACTGTGGGGGCCGGGGATTGTGGCGTGCTCCCGTAATCCAGCTATTTTGGAGGCCCGGTCTAAAGGAGGGCCCTTAAAACGGAGCCCGCGTCAGATTGCCCTGTGTCGATGGGGGGCGCCCGCACAAAGCCAGGCATCAAAAATGGGCCACTCGGGGACCCCGGGCGGTCCAGGTTGACTAAGGGGGGCGTCCCGGGCCCCCGGGGGGTTGACCCAGAAAACAAAAGCCCCCCATGTCGCGCAGTAGGGGGAAACGCGCTCGTGAACAGGCACCTCCAGCAGTTTCGGCCGTTTAAAAAAGGATTTCGACCCTTTTTTTTTTTTTCCTTTTTTTTTTGTTTATTTTTGTTCGCTCTTTTCATCCATCTATGTAGTAAAAACTTGATTTTAAATGACATCGGAAATTAAATAAAAATTTTTAAAATTACACTTTTATCACAAAATAAAAATCCCCCCAAAACATCTCGGGGACGACGTTTGAAAAAATTTTTAAAAATTTAAAAGGGCTCAGAATGTCTTTTTGTTTTTTTTTTTGAATATGGGACAGTACGGGACAAACCGTTGTTTAATTTTTAAATTTGATAGCCCACGTTTGCTTTTTTTTAAACATGTAATTTGCAAGACGTCCTTTTGATTCTTTTTAAATTTTGGGGAAAAGGCCCCCAAATTTTTCCTTGTTTCAGGGGGAACGCCTTAAAAAAATTTAGTTCGCTGGCATTTAGAGATCTTTCCAAGGTTTGGGGATATATTTTAAATATTGATAAAAGCAAAAGGGATCTTTTAATCAATGTGTAACTGTAGGCTGTTCTTTGTTTAAAATAATCGTTTAAAACTTCCTGCATGTGGGTTTTCAAACTTTTATGATCCCCAAATGAAATAAAGAAAGAAAATAAAATTATTGATTTGTCACATTCTTTACCCAAAATAAAAATAGTTCTTTCTTTTTGCCATAACTTATGACTTCTTAAACAGACGAGCCTTAATAACAACTAACTTTGCTGTTGCTTTTGTTGTTTGTTTTTTGCGGGTTGGGTTTTTGCTTTTTTTAAAACGGTCGAAAATAAAAATAACGGGCGCACATTTTAATTTTTTTTCTTAAATTTAAAAACCCTTTCAAATGCACCAAAACTTCTTTACGGCCCTTTTTTTGACGAATTTTGGCAAACAAGCAAGCTCCGAGGATCTCCTCTTTTTTAAGTCAGGGTCATTTGAAGTCCAAAACCCTAAAACAGTCGCAGTCAGTTTGTTTTCAATGACATTTGAAAGTTCAGTAATTTCATATTCTTTTTTTTCATAAATATATAAAAGGGAAATTCATGAGGTCGTGGGTGTGATCCCAGGCCCCACATAGGGCATTTAAAAAAACCCCCTTACAAGCTAGGGGCACTTTTTGACAAAAATTGAGAAAAATGTGCAACCAATGTCAGTCTGAAATATCCTGCAGTCTAATCAGTCAAAAATGTTCAGCGGGTTACCCCCAAAAAAACAATACGGGGAAACCCTAAAAAAAAAAAACCAACAACAACAAAAAAAAAAAAAAAAAAAAAAAAGGACAAATTAAAAAAATTTGCATCGTAAGAGTTAATTGATAAAGGGAACTGGCATGACCCCCCCTGTGTAAAAAGAGGGAAAATTTATTTCAGGACCCCGAAAAACGTGGGATAACAAATTCCCTGCGGGTTTTTCATATCCTCCATACTAAATGAATTTAAATAAAGATAAAATTAAAAAATTAAATGAAAGAGTAATGGAAGGATTTGAGGGTTTAGGTGTTTTAAAGATGTAAATGGATGGAGGGTTTTTGGGTTTTACGGGCGGGATAATGGCTTGGGTGTCAAAACCAAAGTGGTGTGATACGAATGAAAAACTAGCATAAAACATTCCCCTCATGTTTGAAAAACCCCCAAAAAATGACCAAAATTTTTTGTCCAGCTAGTGTTCTGTAACGTTTTAAATAGTCTGGGCCCAAAGATCAAACATATGGCCTTTTTGTTTTCCATTTTGGGATTCTTATAAGTAAGATAAAATTTTTGCAAAACCTTTTTTTTGGGCGACACCCCCCCCCCCCCTTCTTACTTCCCAATTGGTTTTTTGTATCGTTCTAAACCCTTTAAAAGCATCTTTTATCCCTTCCCCCGTCTGAAATTTTAAATTGGGTTAATACAAGATTTTCATTTTTTAAAATCAATAAATCGATAAAAAGACTGAAAGCCATGCCACAGTCCAATTGCTCCCTTTTAAAGAGTAAAGTTTATTTTAACTTTGTATGGACAAGTCCAAGAAATAGCATTTATCCGCTGGGTCGCATACATATTTAAAGTCGATTTTTTAAATTTACATATAGAAAATTGTGCCCTGCCCCCAACGATCAAAAAAATAGCCCCCTTTTATTAAGATTTCAGCATGGCACCTTTTTTAAGGGGGAATGCGAAATTTCAGCTGGGGTTTGCTATACATGTAAAAAATAACGGCGGGTTTCCCAAATTTTTATACATGTCCCTTTATTTTAAAACTAAAATGACGATGTTACACCCCAACACTATACCGTTTATTCTCCCCTTCATTTGGCGAAAAAAACGGGTCGAGGGGGCTATCCCTTGCAACCCCTTTATGAAAAAATTTTTGACCCGCCGGGAAGAAAAGTTGGGTTTTTCTAGGAAATATTAACAGAAACAAAGCGGTTAAATAGTAAAAAACCTTTTTTTGAAAACATAATAAAAACATAAAAAATTTATAAAAGAAGTAAATGAAATTCAATTTGTTAAAATTTATTACAATCCCCCTTTTATAAATTCCAGTATTTTTTTGAGAAACCAGGGTGTCTTTTATAAAAAATTTTTGGGCAAAGTAAAATTATAAATATCTTTAAAAGGTGCGTATTTTCGAGGTGTAACCAACGCAAATGAAAAAGGTTTTTGGCCCCAGTATTTTTGGGGGGCATATAAAAAGTTTCCAGTTTTCAAAATTTGAATTTTAAAACCTTTAAAATTTCCCTTGCTAAGGCAAATGAACAACCCTTACTGAAGGGAAATTTAAATTTTTATATTCTTTAACTCTCACCAAATACCACGAAAATACTACAAAATATTGAAATTACATTTAAAACATTTTTAGGGAAAAGTAAAAAATGCCCACAAAACATTTTCGGCAACTTTCAATAGCGTTTTGGGTGGTTTACCCTGTATGTGTAAACGGGTGTTTTTTTGTACTTTTTGCCCTTTTAAAAGGGTTTTCTAGGGCAAACACCATTTTAAACATACTACTGAAAATTTTCGGGTGCCCATTTTGATCTTTAAGTGTGGATAAAAGACCCCGATTTGACTTTTAGATTAAAACCAGGGGGCGTTTTCGGAAAATGTAGAAGCAACTTTTAGGTTGTTTTTTTTTTATTTTTTTTGGGGAAAATTTTGTGGGTTATTTATTTTTAAATTTTCTCGGGTAGGGTAAACATTTAGAAAACAAACGGACTTACTTTTAAATCAATAATTTTTTTGGGGCAGTAATTTTCGGTCGATTTTGTGGGTGGGTTTTACCCACGAATATTAATCCCCACAAAAACTTGTCACTTAAGGGCCCCTCACTTTTTCTAGAACATAATCCACGAAAAAATGTTCTAAAACAAATTTTAATTTTAACAAATTTTAATGTTTTTTAAACAGTTTTTTGGAACAAATACCAGATTAAATTTGGCAAGTTTAATTCTTCAAAAAAAATTTCCCGAAAAACCAACTTTTTTTTTTCCCCAAATGAAATCCCACATTTGTTGGGAAAAGGGTAAAAATAAACATGCTTGCCATAAAAAACCAACATCCCAAATGTTCTTTTTTACCCCTCAGTTTTTTAAGAGGGTGTTACATACATGTTTTTTGGGATCAACATATACATGTATTGCCCTCGGGTTTAAAGTTAAAATTTCCCCAAAAATTCTCACGCCAAAGGGGAGTACAAAAATTTTATACAACGCCCTTTGGTTTTTTCTATCTATCATCTATCAATCAACCCAGAAAAAAAATCAAGATAGATTATAATATTAAAACTGCAATTTTTTTCCCTTAGAAAAAAAGTTTAAGCCCCAACAAACGTGTAATATATAGATTAAAAAAAGCGGAAACGGAAATACATAAGTTAACCTGCCCTTTAAAATTTAATTATTTCGTGAATTAAAAAAGGGTTTTTATCCCGATCAAAATCCATATCACACCAATTTGGGAAAATTTTGATGAAATGCTAGCTGGCCCTAGCAAGGAAACCTATAAATCCTATCTATCTCTCTCCCCGGAAAGGGCCAAAACCCTCGCGAGGGGGTTTAGACTTTTTTGCGCGTCAAAAATTGTAAGAATTTTAAAAAGGGTTTTTTAAAAAAAAGAAGTTAAAGGTTTTAAATGAGAAACTTTTTTTTTTTCTGGGGAAAGATGTAAAAAGGGGGGAGCTGGTCAACTGGTACGTTGAGGACTTGTGTATAAAAAAATAAAAATTTTACAAAGTCTAGCTGGGGTTTGCAGTAAAAAAATCAATCTCCCAGTAATACACTTTTTTGTCTCTTTTGAGGAATGTGCATAAACGAAAATGGAATGATATCATTAAAAGTCCACCCAAAGGTAATGAATATTCTAAAAAGAAAAACAGCCCACACACAAACCCAAATTTTACGAAAAAATAAACTTTTTAAGGGGAAGAGGGGATGGGACTGGCCCATACAGGGAAATGGGGTTAAAAACAAAGTCATGGGTTTTTAAAACTGTTTTTTGTTTGTTTTTTTTTTTTTTCATTTTTTATCGTAGTTTTGAAACCCTATCAAGCCCCAAATTTGCCAACCACCATATTTCAAAATATTTTGAAAATTTCATGCTGAGCGAGCGCATGGGACGTACTGAAATAAAGTGGGGAATGATTATTTGCCATGTAAGTTTCTATTTTCAGTTTGGGCTGGGCCGCAGAGTGAAATTTGCCCCCCGGGGGAAAATGTTAAAAAAAATTTCCTTTTTGATCAAAAAATTTTTTATTTTAAAGCCGATTAAAAAATTTTCAGGGAAAATTTTTTGTTTTTTATAACACGTTTTTTGGTTATGCCCAGTCAAAAAACCCTCCCTTTTGTGTGATTTAAAAATTTCTTTGAAATAATCAAATTTATTTTTATTAATTATTGATAACGGCCATGAAACTGCAGGTATTGAAACAAGAGACAAACTAAGACCTTCCCAATTTTTGCTTAGCAACAACAGTTTTTGTTCCCTTTTTCTGAGATTTTGAAAGTTATGATATCAGTGAGTCCCCCTGGGTAACCCGGCTATTTTTAACCTTTTGACATGCAATGTAGAGGCCGACAAAAGGGGAAACCCAGGAGATTTAAACTAGAATAAACCGCTCCTGCTAAAGGCCTCCAGGTCTGGTTTATCCCCCCGTAAATGATCGAGTGTAACAAATAAAATGTATTTTGGCGGGGTTCTAAAGTTACCTCCCTTTTTTTAAAAAGATTAAAATATATACCGGACATATATACTTGGGTTGTAAAACCGGGTTTTGGGTTTTCCAAAAAAATTTACAAATAGAAAAGAAGCACACACATGAAATATTTATCTTCCATTAATCCTCAACATTTTTGATTTAAAAAAAAAGAGTGGCCCCTTCTATAGAACAATTTTCCTTGAAAAAAATATTGACAATGTAAAAACTACTTTAAAAATTTCAGAAATTTTTTTGGAAATATTACCAATGCATATTTTAAAAATTTACCTCTAGGAATCTTTTTTTATCAAATATCATCATAATAAATTTTTCTTTTGACGTCAGGGGCTGGGCCTGCAACAGTTTGGGAAAGATTTTTTTAAATTAAAGTTGTATAAATTTATTTTTTAATTATTGTTTTCAAAAAAATCTGGGAAAAAATAAGTTAAATTTCCATAGAATTTTGGTTTTAAAAAAGGGGATTTTAAAAGAAATGCAAAATCTCCTTGGAAAAAGCTCCCTGCCTTTTTGGGTTTTTAAAATTTTGACCAAAACACATAGTATGGTTTTTTAAATTTTAAAAAATTTCAAATAAATTGAGACAGAATATCATGAAACCCAAATTTTCCTTTTTTTTTTTCTGGTACCCCGGTAGTATAAAGACCCCCCGGAAAAACCCTACCCAGAAAATATAAAGAGGATAACGGGTTTTTTAAAGCCCCCCCCACACCCTTGTTTTTTTTTTTTCCCCGGGACTTTTAAAAAAGTCACTAATTTAATTTTTGTTTGGGGGAAAGTGACCAAAAAAATGCCACAGAAAGAAAATATCACCAAAATTACGGCATAAAAAACCTCAAAGGTATTTTTTGGGTCGTATTCCCCAAAACCCAAAAACCTATGTAATACCTTTTATGATAAACCGATTTATGTTGGGTCTGTCTGGTACAGTAAAGATATAGAAACAAATTAAAAACCTTCACCATCGTGGACCCCGTTTGGTAAAAAGTCCCCCCATTTTTATTGGGTTTAAACCCCACAAAACAACTTTTTTTTAAATTTTTTTATTATTTTGCAAAATCAACTTTTGGAACAACGTATTGGGATTTTTTAAGATTGCTATATATAATTTTTCAATTTTGCTGCGAAAATGGCTCTGGGTGTTAGTTATCTCTAACAGTTTACAGTTTTTTTATTCTTTGAAAAATGATAAGGCCCCAAAAAAATGTGGGCAAACAAATTTTCAAATCAAATTAAATATTTTCAAACACTCGTGGTTTAAAATTAAAAGGGCACGGCTCACCTAACAAACTCAGGGCCCAACAAATTGAATTTTTATTAACAAACAAAAACAGAATTGGGATTGTATTTTCCGCTTTGGGTGTATTTTAAAAATGAAATCATAATTCATTTTAAAAAACTTTCAGTAAACAAACTTGTACAAATATTACTTGTTTTTTTTCTCGGTTTTTAAAAAAATTTTTTAGAGACCTCCATTAAGAGACTTTGCTTTATTTTGACAGACCTTTAATGGTCTTTATACAATTTTCAAAAATTTTTAAAAGATGGGAAACAGGGTGGAGTAGAGGGGGGCATCCCGTAAAAGAACAAAAAAAAAAAAAAACAATTTTAAAAAATTTTTTAAAATTCTTTTTTTTAAAAAATAAACTTTATTTGGGAAAAAAAAAAAAAAATTTTTCAAAAGTATCTGAGACTAGAATTAGAAAAAAAATTTTCCCGCCTTTAAATTTTAATAAAAAAGGGGGGATTTACTTGTACACATAAAACTGGCAGAAATTTTCTGTAATGAGGAGTTCTTTAAATACATTATAAAATTGTATCTATATTGACATACATTTGTATTTATTGATATCGGTTTTCTATATGTTTTTGGATAATTTAAAATTTTGATAATGACTTACTGAACACATGACTTACACAATTTTTTTAGTTGACCTGCTTAAGCAAGGTGACACAAGGGGTTTTTTTTTTCCATCGTCTGCTGGGCCCCTTTATTTTGTCTGTCCCAAATTTTTCCCTCGCTTTAAACCCTCACACATTTTTTCCCTCGCCCTTTACATGTGTTCCAAAGAAAAATTCCCTTTTAGCTTTTATTTTCCCCCATTTCCCGGTTTTTCTCAAAAAACCCTAGGGCACAAAAAATTAAAAAAAATGGGAAACAATTTTTTTTCTACCACTAATTTTGATAAGCAAATTTAAATCAAAATATTTTTTTTTTAAATTTCCCCGGAAAAAAATAAAAAATAAAAATTCAACAACTTTTAAAAAGACCTCAAAATTGGACCCACTAATTTGGGGTAAATTTTTTTGCCTTAAAGGTTTTTAAAAGCCTTTTTCCCCTACCCCCACATAAAATCCAAACCCTTTCCCGACAAATTAGTATACAATTTTAAAAGGAAATGGATATAAAACTTTGTTTTCAGCTTTTTTGTAGATTTCAACCGAACTGGGACATTTATTAAATTTCTTTTATGGAAAACTAAGTATTATTTTCAAAAACCAAATATACACACTAACTATGTAATTAAAAGTTTAAAAAAATTCAGGGTTTTTTTGTTAAAAAACTGTTTTTCCTTTTGGGCAAAATAACACATGCAGCCAATTAAATTTCCCAAAACCATACAATTGGGTTTTGTATACAAATTTTCAAAAAAAAGTTTCAAAACCCAAATGAAAAGATACAGAATAAATTTTGAAAATAAAATCTACATTTTAAAAATTTTTCAATAAAAGGGAAAGCTTAACCCTTTTTTTTGTAAAAAATATCTACTTTTATTTCCCGAAAAGGTTTGGGCAAAGTATTTAAAAAACGGGGGCTACCTCATTTTGAACTACCCCACTCCCGGGAGAAGAAAGGGAAAAACCGGACAAGTAAAACCCATCACCCAGGGAAAAGGGAATTAAAAAATATCCTTTCCCTTTGCGTTATACTGGTCTGTTTTTTTTCAAAACATACAAATTAAAATTTTCTTAACAAGAAATTTCTGATTCTGATTTCACAACCCATCAAATACAGCAAACCTGTAAAGACCATTTTTCTTGAAAAAACAGCCCAAAACCCGTGAACAAAAAAACCAATTTAAATGGATTTCCCCCCACTGAATTTAAAGAGAAATTTAGCCTCTGAAAAAACAGCAAAAACTCCCAATTTAAAAGGGCCGTTTTTTTTAAATTCCCTTTAGTGACTTAGTTTATAAAGGGTTTTTCTGTATTCAAGAAATTAAACACATTTTCCCTTTTAAAATTTTAAGGGATACATTTTGAAATGATTTTTCAATTTCATCAAGGTAAAAATTGAAAAGATTTCATATACAAATAATCAAAAAATTTAATCAAAGGAAATAACAAAGACTTTATAATAATAACAAAAGGGTAATGCAAAACTATTGTTACTCCCTTTTTTATTTATATGTAGTTAACAAAGTTTTGGGACCCCAGCTCTATAGGTTACATTATCAACACTTTTTCCTCATAAAATTCATGTACAAATTAAAAAATTTTATGAAAGTTAATTGGGCTTAACTTTTAAAAGACCTTGAAAAAATGTTTTTATTGTCCAGAACTGAGCTTCAAAACGGATGAGCCCAAAAAGGAGATTTTAGATCAGACTGTTTATACAAAAGCTGTTGATCTTGGGGCCCCTGGTTTGCCAATGAAAAAAAATGAGTCTGTTTTTTTAGGGAAAGGGTTTAAAAAAAATAAATTAAAAAAAGGGTTTTTTACAGTATAGTTGAAAACACGGGGGGGTTTTTATATTCCCCACAAAAAACAATTTCCGAAATTAAAGGGCTTCGAAAATACATTTAAAAAAGTTTAAGGGCACAAGATTTTAGTTAGCAAGGAAACAAAATTTTTAGGGTTTTTTTTTTTAGAGTTAAAATTTAAACCCTTTTATATGAAAAGTGGGAAATTTTTCAATCAGTATTGTTCAAATCCAAAGATAGTTAAAACAATACATGTACTCATTTCATCCTGGGCAGAAAAAACTTTTTATTAGTCCCTTTTTTGATCCCCAAAATTTATTAAAAGGATGCAAAATACCTATTTTCAAATTTCCCAAACGTAAAAGGAAAGTAGCAAAGAGGTTGAAAAATGATTGCCGCAAGTTTTATGCTGATCACAAGTGTTTAAAATCTAAAAACTGTTTTATAGGTTGCCCCCCAACCTTGGGCCCCCTTAAAAAGTATTTGGAAAAGGCATTGATTCCCGGTTGCTATTTTTAGCAAACGAATGAGTTGCTGTTTTATTTATTAAATTTTTGGGTTTTAAATTACCAAATCATTTCCCCTATTAAAATTTTTTCCCTTTGGGAAAAAAATACAGAGTATCTTTTGGTATGTAAGGCTCCATTTAAACAAAACCCGTATCAAACTTAAGAAAAACATTGCAGAGGTTTGGTTATAAAAACCCTTTTTTTTAAACTTTGTCCATTTCAGATCTTTTTAAATTTTTCCCAAACCCAAAACTCCATTGTTATTTATCTCCCTTTAATTTTTGTTATACGGAAAGGGGAAGAAATTTCCCAAACCCAAATAAATTGATATAACAAAATTGGAAGGGTTATAACTCAAGTAACTTTTTTTTTCCCGCTACCCTTTATAAACTCCCAAAAGCCATGTTTTTAATTTTTTCAGGGTTTTGGGGCGGCTTTGCCAACCCCAAAAGGGTAGACCCCTTTCCAAAAGACTCCCTTTTAAAGGGCCCAATGACATTCCGTCTGCGCGCCTAATTTGGAAATGGGAGTGTTAGCTTTTCACTGTCTGAAAATAAATCATTCTTAAATCCAACCAAATTAAAAAACACAACAAAAAAAAAGCAATCAGTTACAGTGGTAAAGAAAAAAGTGGGTTTTTTCAAAAAACCGGAAAATAAACTTACCAGGGGCTAAATAGCAATATATACCCAAAAATTTAAAGTGTAGAAAAAAAAAACCAATCACAAATAATTTTTTTTTTTTTTGTCCCCTACCGGTTTTCCCCCAGAGGGGGCTAATAGGGTTTTCCCTCTTTTCTACAGATGGGCATACACCAAGGGACTAAAGGTTTGCCCCTGTTTACCAAAGGGCATAACCAAGAGACTAAAAAGGAAGCCCTCTGTTTTTCAGATGGGCATACACCCCAAAGGGGCAAAAAGGGTTTTCTCTCTGTCCCCAACCCGATTTGGGGGAAAACACCGGAGGGAACTATAGGTTTTTTTTCTTCCCGGGCAGCCTGTCTGTAAAAAAGGCTCATTTGGGAGCATTGATACAAAAACATGTATTTTAAAAAATAGAGTTTTTCCTTCATTGGGAAAATTATCTTAAAAATCGGGTTTCCTCTTGCTAAAAGAAAAATAATACAATAAAGAAATAAGGGAAAAGAGTTCAATTTTGAAAAGTCATATTAATAAACACTAAATTTAAATACCAAAAAATAATAAAAATTTAAATAAGGAATCACATGATGCCCTTTAAAAAAACACAGGAAATATTATATTGAATCCCCACAAACGTAAAAAATATTTCCCACTTTTAAAAAATCAAAAATTTAAAAGCAATATTTGAGTTACAAATGACATAAAAAAAATAATTTGGAATAATAGAAAAATAATTATCGGAAGGAAAAATTAAAGAGTTTTTTTGAAAAAATTTAAGAAACACAAAAATGTAATGGATATAATGTAATAATTTTTTTTATTTGAATAGTCCCGGGCAGTACTATTGGTCCGCAATCCGAGTCCCCAAAACAATTCAACGAAAAGGGGCTGAAAATCATACTGAAAACAATCTACGTTTATTTTTAAAATTAACAAAAAACTAAAAAAAACAAAATACTTACACAATTTTTTACCCTATGACAAGTCCATTTTTCTGTCTGGGTTCCGGAAATCTGGATTTCGCAAAAACTTAAAAAAAAGTTTTGGATAAAAATTTTTAAAAATTGGGTTTTTTAATAATTGGGAGTTGGAAATTCCCGCAGGTCACTTTTTTGTTTTTTTTCTCCGACCAAAATTCTGGGTTTCTGTTTGGGAATGGAAAAATTATGCAACTCACCCGGGAGAGGACCATGTTTGGGTTGCAACACCATTTTCCTTTTTTTTTTTTTTAGGAAAATGTTTAATAAAAGCAATCCCCATTTGAGTTTTTTAAAACAAAAAAACCCTCAAGCCAACTTCCTTGGTTTCCCATAAAATTGAATTAAAACAATGAATTTTATTTTTAGACCATTTTACCAAGGTTTTTGGCAAAAACCTGGTTTAAAAAAAAAATTTTTTTTTATTTAAATTTTAAAATCAGTTACTTGGGGAAAAATCCAAATGAATGTTTATTTCCCAAATTTAAAAAAGTGCCGATTTAAACAAACCCGCAGGTTTAAATTTTAAATGTTGGGGGAAATGCTCATCAATTTAGTAGGTTTTCTGGGAGTAAAAAAAAATTTAAAATATTTACAATTTACTTACTAACACAAATATTGCAATATCTTATAAAAAAACATCACCGCATTTTGAAAATAAAATGATATCAAATCTAAGTTGAGAAAATCCCAAAGCTCAAATTTTTTTTTTTAAGTCCTGCAATTGCTTTTTCCTTCAATTTTTTTCTGAAAGCTATTGATCCTATGGGTAGAAATACGTACGCTTAATTTCCCCAAAGAACCCTTTTTCAGGTGGATTGTACATGAGCCATGCCGGCTTTGAATCTCTCTAGCTTTAAAAATGAAAACTGGGGTCATTTTGATATAGGCTCATCATTTTTTATCTAAAAAATATTAATGAATTTAAAAAGAAATACTTAAAACAAGAAATTTAAAAAATTTTCTTTGACAGTGGGAATTTTGCCAATTGCTATAATGAAAAAAGCTGTGTAGCATCTTTTTTACAGTTAAATCATGAGCACTCAAAAATTTTATTTTTTTTTTTTTTTATGCTTTTTTTTTTTCTGATGATGGGGAAACCCGGGCCCTTAAACACTATACTTTTGGGGAAAATCAACATTTTCTTAGGTTTTGGGGGAAAAAAAAACAAACCCCGGGGTTTTCTAATCCCTTTGGAAAAAGGGTCGACACTAACCGGGGTCCCCCGGGTCCAGGGACCCCATAAAATGGGAAAAGGACTCCAGGATTGACATGCCCAGATGTTCTGTTTGGACCCCTTAAATTTTTAAATTAAAAAATAAATTGGGGCAGTCACAAACTATTAATCATCTTCCCAAAAAATTTCTTATTTTAGCCCCCCTTTTTTGAACTTTTTTACCCAATTGTTTGTTAAAAAAACCTTTTTATATTTTCTGAATAAAAATGAAAAAGGGGGCTCCGAATTTCAAGCAGGTTTTCCATCTAAAACCTTTCAAAGTGTTTTTTGTCCCAAAAGCGTTGGGAAAAACCCTTTATTTAAATTTTTAAGAATTTTTTACAAAGGGTGATACATATGAATTACGTATGGCCCCCGAAAAGAAGGGGAAAACAGCCCTTTTAATATTGTTGAGGTCCTTTGCTTTCAAATCATAAATGGAAACATTCTTACACAATACAGATCCTAGATCAAATTTTACCAAGGGGGGGGGCCAAGTCATAATTCTCATTTTTCTGCTCACAGGTTAACAAAAGGAAAACTGAAGAACCCTTGAAAACCCCCTTTAATGGTTTCTGGGGTGATTTGGGTCCCCAGAAAAATGTGGGGGGGTCGGAGTTTTGGGGGATGAAGAAGCCAAGAAATGGGTTGGAAGCGTCTTACGTAGATCGTCAACGGAAGTGGTACTTGGGCCCCCGTGACAATATCCTGGGCCTTTTTAAGTGTGAAAAGAACCCCGCCCCGCGGTAAAAAATTTTAAATCTTTATCCTTTACTACTCAGATACTCATTTTAAATTTTGTGTTAGAAAATATTACTAAACCGGGGGCGATTGACTTTGAACAAAAAACGTAATTTCCCTTCCCAAACCCAAACGCCTGTCAAAAAAGAACGGCGCATTTTGGTTTTACAAAAAAAAACCCCGCCTCCTTATGCACCGTTTTATCCAAACTATAAATAGAGACTGTGACGTCACTAGCTTCATCAGACCGGTTTTTTGACCATTGCAAGTTTTATAACTCCGGAATTATGAATTGACCTTTCTGGGCCCTTATGCCACATGTAAACCTGCGAGGAAAAATGAATGGTTTAAATAACAAAATATAAAGTTTTAAAAAGAAATAGGTGGCACTTAAATTTTGGGGGGTTTTACAAGGGGAAAATTTTTGTGCTTGAAAAATTTAAAAACAAACAAAACATGTGGCATAAAATTTTTAAAAGTCAAATGACATCATCTACAACGGGGGCCATTTAACAAATTACTAGCCATTTTTAATTCCCGTTCTTCATGAAAAAAAATATAAAAACCTTGAATGTCATTTTTAAAACCTTTTCCAAAAAAAGCACCGCGACAGCCGTATAGGAAAAAGAATTTTTTTTAGTCCCGTCCTCCCGCCACACTTTTCCCCCCCCAAAAGTTACTGAGAACTGACCAATAATCAATAACCAGGTGAAGCCAAAGGGGGGGCTAAATTCGATTGGCCCTACAAAAATGCCTTTTTTTTCTACAGTGGGGGGGGGAAGGGGCCATTTTTAAACAATGTAAAATTAAATTGGGAAAAAATCGAAGTCAGTTTCAACCCGGGGTAGTAAAACCCTCCCAACTGAACACAGTGGTTTTGAAGTTCAACAGGTTTTACTTCACCTTTTTTAAAAATTTAAAAAAAGTAGAAGCACTTGCTTTAATTTCCCCTTTAAATTTAAAATTTTAGTATATGACAAATTTTTATGGAAATTTTTTTACCATTAATTTTAAAAAAACATAAATTTTTGTTTTTAAAAAAAAACAATTTTATATTCGGTTTAAAAGTTTCCCCCCCATAGGTTTTATAAGGATTAATTATCGATAAGTTTAAAGGGAAATTTAAACCAGGGTTTTAAAAGTGTACCAATTTTCAAGGGACAAAAATTTTTTTATTATGATGAGCATGGGTTTAAACCTGCATATTCTTTATTTTGTTTAAAAAAAAACCCGTATGAAGGCCTTGTATTGCATTGGGGGAACAAATGGCTAGTTTAGGCTGTAAAAGGGGTGCATGCCTTTAAGCAGTTTTTTAATAACCAATCTGAAAGATTGACGAAAGGGTTGGCATAAACAAAAATTTTTCTAAAGCAGGGGTTATTGTGAGGACAAAAATAGTTCACATTTAAATCTTTAGGTTAACAGAGAAAAACCTCAATTTTTTTTTTATTTTTTTAAAAACAAAAAGCAATAAAAATATACATGTATTTGATATACTTCACCCCAGTAACTTAATTAGTACTTTTAATGCAAGCAACATGTCAAGTTAGGGCTACTTTAATTTTTTTGTTGTAAGCATTATATGGGGACACAAAAGTCCCAACTTTTTATCATGAACATCACCAAGGGCTTTCCATTTTAATTTTTTAGCTCACCTTAGCACATGTGCCAGGGTGAGGGCCCTTAAAGGGTTGATGAAAGTTCTCGTCCGCCATCCCTCCCTCCATCCTCCTTGTCCACAATTAGTCTGTTTGCACTCTAAACAACTTCCCTTTTTTAAGCAAAAGATCTTCCCAAAATTTATGACAATTTTATCACCATAATCTCTTTTGGGCCAAATTTAATTAAGGGCAGAGTTTTTGCCCCTTTTTAAGGGTTTAAATTTATGTGGGTTTTTAAGGGCCCTAATTTTTTCAGTCAACTACTTAAAAATTTTGACCACAGGGCCATGTTTATTTCTTGGAATTTAAATGATCTCAAAGGATTTTTGTACAATGAATTTAGAAAAACTAAGCGTAATTTATAAATTTTTACGGCAATGAAGGCAGTTTTTTTTCCCGGGGCACTTTAAGGGGCCCTCCTTTTTCCCTCTTGTTTCATAAACAAGTAAAGGGTTGTAAAAGCAGAGCCCCTTCCCAAATCAGGGTCTTACCCTCCCGAAATTAATACCCCCTTAATTTAAATTCAAAGTTTTAAAATCAATTTGACAGATGGATTCATAAGGTGTCAAAAATGATACTTTTGCATTTGAAACCCTTTGATCCCTACATAGTGTATATGAAAACTTGGTGCCATTAATTTGATGACATCATTAACAAAGAAAAATTTCAGGCTCGAAGACAAAATTTTATGGGAATTGGGAAAATGGGCGGGGCTTGGGGAAAAATTGGAAAGGCAGAAAATGACTGGGGGGAAAAACTCTGATGAGGAAAACCCGTCGAAATATTTAAAACCCACATCATTTTTAAAATACCGGGTAAAATATTTTGGGCTCTCCCTTATTTGTGGCACCTTCTTAAACAGAAGTGCAAAATTGGGGGTCAATACTCCATCATCTGGGTGTTTTTTTTTGTCTGTCAAATTTTTTTTTTGTTGTGGCTTCTTTTAGCAGGTGAAAACAAAGTGTTTTCCCCCGGGAAAACTTTTTGTTACTTGTACCAGTAAATTTAAAAATTTAAATCAAAAAAATCTAATTTTAAAATTTTTTAAAAATTAAAAGAGGCTAAGATAAGTGTGAGATCAGGGTTTTTATAAATACACTGTTATGGGGATTTAAAAACCCCTTTCCCCCATAGAGGACACCCGAAAAGACCTATGGGGAACAGCAAAAAACCCGATCAGCCTGCGGTAAAATCACAGGGTTTATCAGTTTTAAGCTGTTCGCTGCTTTCCCCAAATGGGCCGGAAAAAAGATTTTGTAATTAAAAATTTTGGGAAAAGGTTTTTAAATGTGGGTTTTTTTGCAGAAACAGGGTTTATTGTGATACCTAATTGGGGGGCGTCAAAAAAAGAGTATATATAGGGGAAGGGGTTTAAACCAAAAATATTGTACTGAGGGCAAACCCAAATTATTGGGGGGTCAAGGTTTTTCCCAGCCAAACCATGAGGGGGACCCAATAATGGGGAAAAAACCCAAAGGGTCTTTTTAAAGTATTTATTTTCATTTCCCATACTTCCCACACATGAAAGAAATCCCTTTTTAAAATTTTTACTTTAACTTACACCTTAATCAGTTTTAATTAACCTTATCCCCTTTTTTTATGCAAATGAATTTTACTTATTTCCCTTTATATAAGTGCAGTGTGGGTCTGGTCAATTGACTGGGGTTTTAAAAAACAAAATTCCCAAAACAAGTAACTGTTTGGAACAAGGGGTGACAATAATGGATCTGACATGAGTTGTTATTTAACCCAAAAAAAAAATTTCAAAACCCAGCCTCTGGTGATTCATGTCCCAAATTCTTTTTTAAAATGATCTATACTGACAGAAAAACACAATTATAAAAAACAAAAAACAAAAACCTTTAATGAACAGACTGTGAATGAATTAAAAATTTGTAATCACACCAAGGGAAAAAAGTTTTTTAAAAAATAAAAGGGAAAAAAAACGTTTTTTTTGTTTATTTTTTCATACATAATTTACAACATACCAAAAAATGCCCCTTTTTGATCAAAGTTAGTTTTAATAAAACACTTTAATCCCCCGCGGGCGAGTTCAATCATATGCAAAAAGTATAAAAATTTCAAAGCCTAACACAGTGATTTAATTCCCGCCTAAAAATTTACCCTGAACCAAAAAAATTTAAAAAACAAGTGATGTTTAAAATGAAACCCGGCAAAAATGTCATATGAAAAAAATTCTACACACCTGAAAAAATGTGAAAATCCGTTTGATAGGGAGAATTACATTAAAGGGATTTAAAATTTATATATTTTTAATTGATTTTTAAAATTAAAATTTTTGTGTGATTCCTTCCTCATTGTAACAGAGCATGTGAAAAACTGTAACGAAATCAAAAATTTGTTGGTTATAATTTTCATTAAAAACTATTTTTCTTGTTCTCTGAATACACGAAAACCTTTTTACAAACCCATTAAGGCTTCAGGGAGATAAGGCCGACCCTCAGTCCTGATGGTTCTTAAACCCCCTTTTGGGCCCAAATTTCATGTGGACATCCCAAAATGCCAGTGGGAAGCAGGGTAAAAGCAGTGGTAAATTTAATTTTTTGTCCTATTTTCCAAAAAACTTACCCCTTTTGAACCCAAAACAGTCCAAAAAAAGAATTAACTTTGAAGGTTTTTGAAAAAGAGATGGGTCACAAAAAATACTGTAGAATAATTATATTTTGTTTTACTTTTTAATTTTTTTGGGAAAAAATTTAAAAAAGTAAATTTTTTCTAGGTTAACATTAATTATATTTGTTTTCTTCAAAACAAGAAAGTAAGGGCATAAAACTTAATGAAAAGGAAACGTGGGGAAAAGCCATTTAAAGAAATTTAAAAAAAAATTAACCCCAACAAAAATTAATGAAAACATAAATCCCTTTTCCCTTCCCCCTTTTTAATATTCATGAAAAAAATTAAAGCCTTGATGAAAATTTAATTTTTTTTATCTTTTAAATGGTTTTTAAAAGAAACAAAGGGGGTTTTTTCTTTGGGTATACAGACTGGAAAATTGAAACCTTTTAAAAAAATTGGGAGAGCCCAAAAAGAGGAAACCCCCGATCAACAGCACCTTTTCATAGTTCTCCTCATTTGCCATTGAGGGCAAAACAAGGCTGTATGACGTAAAGGGATAAAAAATGCCGGTGCCCCGTGGGAATGTAGGAAAAATCCCTTCCCAAAGGGAACTCACTGACGAAAACCCATATAAGGGAAAACAGGGGTTCTTTCCAGGTATCTCACGACAGAACCCATAAACGGGAGAAACAGGGATTCTTCCCAGGAATCTCACGGGCAAAACCAACCCTTTAAATTTTGGAAGAAACAGGGGGCTTCCCAGTTTTTCAGACAGTACCTACATAAGGGGGGAACAGTGGTTCCTCCCCTAAACCCGCATAAGGGGGAAAAAAGGGGTTTTTTTTTCCCAATTTCTCATTTAGTGCACCTACTTGAGGGAAGAACCGTTTTTCCGATCATGTACACGCTGTGTTTCTATGACATTTTTTCGACCCGGGAATACAAAGGTTGTTTTTTAAAAATCCATTATTGAGTAAGAATCTGTCCAAAAACATTCCCCCATGCAGCGTGCTGGTTTCCCAAACCCAAAAACAACCCCAAAAGGGTCATTTCATTATAAGAATTTATTTCAAAAGCATGTTTTAAAGAAATAAATGTAACTGGGGGGACAACCCGGTTTTTTCAAAAAATTTAAAAAAAAAGAAATTTTATCACAAGCTTAAAGCCAAACTCCAAAATCCCCACTCCTTAAAAAAATTAAATTACACTGCTGAAATGTTTTTTAAAAAAAAAATTCATTTTTAAAAATTTTTTGAGTTTTTTTTTAAGGACGGTTTTTATATTGCATTTTTTTGCAGTTTGACCCCTTTAAAACAGAAGGGTCAAAACTGACTACCCGTACATTTATGATGGTGGACCCAACCTGGGGTCCCCGCCAAATTCCCTCCACGGCCGGGTTTCCCTGTCCCCGGCTCCCGAAACACCACATTATAAAATTTTTCCCCAACCTCAAGTTTGTGTCCGAAAGAAAAGCGTCCAATTTCTCTGGCTTTTTTAAAGTCTTGGAAACCCCTGGGAAAAAGCCTCTATTTTAAAATTCTTTTCCCTTTTTTTCCTTTTGTTCACCTTTTCCCGCCAATTTTCCTCCTCCTTTCGTATTTTAGACAATGGAAAGGGCCCAAACAATTTCTGAAAATATTGCCACTTTGGGAAAATTTTTTTAAAATAAACCACCTTAAACTTAATTGTATTGAAAAAGTATTTTTTATATAAATTGGGAAAATTTTAAACAAGGGTAAAAAATTGATCACATGCGAAATTTTGTTTTTAGCTCACCTGATCACAAAATTTATAAAGGTTTGCTATTGTGTCCAGTGTTGGGAAACAAATTTTTCATTTTTAAACAATTTATTCTTGGGCTGCATGCCTTAAAACCCCCTTTTCCCAATTTTTGAAAAAACTTTACAAGTTTTATTGTGATGATACCCTTTCAAATTTATCAAAGAACTGATTTCCCTGCGAAATCTGGTTGCTTGTTGATAGTCCTTTTTAAAAAATTTAAAGGGTAAAAACTTTAAAAAAACTTTTTTTCCCCAAAAATTTTCCAACCTGAACCAAAAAATTTTTTAGATAGATGTTTTTGGGTAACATTCTGGGTTTTTCGAAGAATTAGAGCTATGTAGTTGGGGGCCCTTTTGGGGGCCCGGTTGGCCCCTTGGGCCCGGGGTTTCAGCTTTTTGGGTTTAAAAATTTTTTCAAAGCAAGTTACTATCAAACCTATAAACTCAATAACCATTTAAAGGGAAAGAATTGAAATTTTTTAAATATGTTCCCGGGGGAAAGCCCAACCAAAAGGGAAAATAAATTTTTGACTGCCAAGGAAATAACTCTTTACGAATTTAATATAAATTTAAAGGCCCCTTTTTTTCTTAGAAAAAATTTCATGCAATTTGAAAATTTGGGAAAAATTTTACAGGGAATTACAAACCACTTTATATCTCAATAACCATTCAAGGTATAGAAATTGAAATTTAAAAGAATATTTTAAAGGGGCATCAGACCCAAATTTTTGGGATTTAAATCAAAAGGGAAAATTTAAAAAAAAATTATGGCCCCCCCTTTTTTTTAAATTTGGAAAATTTTGGTTAAAGTTTGTATCAAGGAAATTTATGCTTTTTGTCTCAGTACCAAAAAATTTTGATTGAAATTTAAGCAAAATTTTAATTTTGTTAAAAGGGGGTTTTTATACAAACAAGGAGATAAATCCCTTGGGGGAAAATATTTAAAAATTATGGCCCCTTTTTTAACTTTAAAATTTTTTTAAAGTTTTGCATGCAAGGTATTTTCATAATTATGTCCAGAGTCCCCGGGAAAGGAATTTTATTTTAAACAGCTTTTAAAAAAGTTAAGGGGAAACAAACTACTTTTGGAAGATAACACTTTAAAAGAACATATTACAAATTATGGGCCCTTTTTAAATTTTTTGGTTAAAGTTTTGATTTTAAGGAATTTCAAGCTTAATTTTAGTAACCCCGGGATGGTTTAATTTGAAAAATTCTTAAATATTTCAAAAGTTAAAAAAAACTATAGTGGTAAAAATTTTTTTGGGCTGAATCAACGGGAGATTATGGGCCCCTTTTTTGACTTTTAAATTTTTGGTCAAAGTTTTGTATGTAAGCAAATATCCACTTATAACTCAGAAAAAGGGTTTTGGAATTTACTAAAAATTAGGAGTGTGTTCCCGGGGGGATCAAAAACCAAGGGGGAAACTCTTGGGCTGAATTTTTTTTGCAAATTTTAAAACCCCATCTAACTTGGATACCCTTGGGTTTAAAAATTTTTCATGCACAGCGTTTTTTCTTATATGGGTTTTTTGTCTCAGTAACTAGGGATGGGATTTTAAATTTTAAAAACTTCATAAACATTTTAAAAGGGAAACCCGACTATCAAGTTTTAAAACATTTTTGACTATTAATATTCAGGGTATTTTAAGGGCAAAAAAAAGAAATAGAAATTTTATTTTTATTTAAAACCCGCAAGCATTTTTTAGCATGCGTCCTCCCGACAGTTCTTGTTTTTTTTACCTTTGTGAAAAGTTTCAAAAATCTTCCCCAAAAAAATACAGGGGCCGAGTTTTAAAAAACCCAAAAAAAATTTGGAAACCCAAAAAAAATGGACAATTTTTCCCAAAAAATTTCCTGGGGAAAAAAATTTAAATTGAAAAGTACTATCAAGTTAGGGAGGAAAAAAATTTTTTAAAAAAAAATGAGATCCTAAACCCCTTGTCTACTTCAAAATTACCAGTGGGGGTACAGCATGCTGGAGAAAACCCTAACTATAGCAACACAGATTCCCGGTTTTTACTCCATGAAACGTCGTCTTTCCTCCACAAGGGAGAGGTTTAAAACAAGTTGATGAAGATGCGTTGCTCAGGATTCAGGTGAGTCAGACCAAATTTTATGATTTATATTGTATGATAAAATGCTAGAATTTTTGTTTTGTATAATCTTTGAGAATCTGAAAAACCCTTTCCCCTTAAAAAAAAAGCCGAGTGTTTTTTAATTTTACTGATCACTTTACATATTTCCCTTTTTAAAAAAAATATATAAATATAATGTTGGCTCATTAATTTTTTTAGGGTGATTTATTTTTGGGCTATTTTGTGGATGGGTTTTTCATAGAAATTTAAAACCCCAAAAAAAATATTAAAAAATAATTCCAAGTTTCAAAACATGAACCCACAAAAATAAAATTTTTAAAACGACTTTTTCTTCATTACAGATTTAACCAAAAAATTTAAAGATTTTTCCCTACCTTTTTACGGCATTATTTTTTGCCTAATTAAACCCCCCCACAATATATTTTCCCTTTTTCAAAAGGCCCCACTTCCATTCCCCGTAGGGAAAAAAATCAAACGAAAATTTTTTGCATTATATGCTATGATTTTGGGTTGGTTTTAAATTTTAGCTATTTCCAAGACTTTGGACCTGCCTTTTTTCCAGGCCCAATTCCTGTTCTGAAAGAAAACTGTGGGGTTTCCCTATTTTAAAAATCAAAACTTTTCCTAGAGGTTTTGGAAAAGCAAGGTAAAATGTTGTGAAAACTCAACCATGACTGTTTTTAAAACCCTTTTCCTCATGAAAAATTCAAAAATGCCAAATTTTAAAATTCATGAAATTAATTATACTGAACTTTTAAAAGATAAAAAGTAAAAAAACCCGTGTTATCCAACACCCTTTTTTTGGACCATTGAAAAGGGCGCTTAAGACCCGGTTTTTTAGTATAAAAAAGGGTTTTTATAAAGGGAAAATGTCTTTAAAAAAAGATAGAATTTTTCTATATTTAAAAATATATATACTAGGGTATAAATTTTAAAATGTGAGGCCTTTTCAAAATGATATGTGTAAAATATAAAAGTAAAGCACAAAAATAAATTAAAAATAGCCAAAAAGGGATTTTAAGTGGGTTTCAACCCCCGTTAAACAACTTTTTTAAAATTTTAAAAAAAGTCATTTTAAATTTTAAAAATCCTTTATTTAAAATATTAATTTTTGTCATCTACAAACATTTGCAAAGTTTTTTTTGTTGTAATTTTCCCTGCAAACCCTTAAAAACCCAAAAAGGATTTTTTCTTTTATTAACAAAAATACATGAAAAAAAAAAGCAATGTTTTGTAAATTTTTTATACCCCCCCTTTTTTTTTTAAAAAAACGAAAACAACAAAGCTGTCCTCTGCTGGGCCTTGTTTCTTTGTAGCCCTCCCCTTCATTTTGAAAACAAAGACCCCTTTTTGTCTTTGTAAGGATCCTTTGCTCCCCTTTCCCGGGAAAAAAACTTTGTCATGCATTTTGAAATTTTGAAAATAAAGGGGTATAAATTGTTCAGAATTTAAGAAAATGAAGAGTTTTCCCCCGTTTTTTTTTTGTGTGTTGGGGGTTTTTTTTAGGGGGGGGGGTTGGGAAAGTGACCCCTTTTTTATATTGAAAAAAGAGCCCCATTTTGAAATATAAATTTGGGGGCATTTTGAATTTAAAAAATGGGTTAAAAAATTGGGGAAGCCCCTTGGGTTCATTGCATTTATGAAAAACCCTTTTGTGCATGGGGATAACCCCGATTCAAAAGTTCAATTTTCAAGTTCAAAACTAGGGGGAAAAAGGTCCCCGAAATAGGGCAAACATAATTTTTTCCCCCATGCTTTGAAAATAAAGTCAAATTCATTTATGACCATGGGCCCCTGACTGAATGTGAAGGTTTAAAGAAAAAAAAGTGTACAGTTGACTTTGTCCAGGTCCAAAAAATGTTTTAACCCCGGTTTTTTTTGGGGAAATTTCCATATCTTTTGATTTCGTCGCTTGTTAAAGCCCAAAAATACAAAAAATTCCCTTTTTAAATAAGTTAAGTTTTTTTCACAGATAGTAAATAAATCATGTAAATTTTTGACCACAAAGGGGCCAAGGCCCCTTTCTGACCACCCAAAAGACCTTTTTGCCACACAACTTCACAAAAGCTGTTCACCTCCCCAAATCCCCCGGGAAAAAAAGTTTTTGGGAACCCGGGAACAGGTGTACAAAACCCTCACTGCTTTTCCAAAAAAAACCTTATCACACAGGGGGTAGGAAATTGCTCACATTGGTACAGCCCCCTTAACACCCACAAAGTAGAACCCATATTTGGAAGAAACCACTGTTTTTTTGCTTTTTGTTTGTGGGGTTTAAATGCAAAGCTTTCCCTAGATTTTGTATGTTGGTCATAAATTTTCTCATTTCCAAAAATTTGAATTTAAAAAATAATTTTAAACCATCCCTTCACATTTTAATGGGGTTTCCCATATTTTTTTTGGGTGTCATAAAGGGTAGATAACTCAAAATGAAAACTTATTGATACCTTTTTTTATTTCACGTTTTTGTTTAAATTTCCCTTTATTTTCAGTAATTTTCCAAAATTTTAAAAAAATTCTTAAAATAATTTTTCACTGTGCTTTATCAAATAATCATCCTTTTCGTTTTTCCCCCGAAAAAAAAAAAAAGAAGAAAATTTTCTTTGGAAATTTACATAAAGGGGATTTTGTATAAAATTTGTTATATTGAATTTTTTAAAACTTTTTTTTACAGGACAGAGAATACAAATAAACAAAACATCAAGTAAAGCCCAAATAGGATTACTGCCCTTAAAAAGAAATGAAAAGACAAAAAACTCACTTTCAGGGGCAGATTTTTTCAAAAATTTTGAACAGTGACCCCCCCCCCCCATTTTTTTCCCCCTAAAATTGTTTTTTTTTGTAAAAAAATTTTTTTTTAATCATCAAAGGGATAGAAAATTATCAAAGGCTATTTTTAAAAATTTCCCCCTTTTTTCTTTATAGAAAAATAACGCAATGTGCACATATGCCTTTTTAAAATTTTAAAAACCAAAAAAAGCAAACCTTTAAACCTTTTAAAAAAAAAAAACTTGGTATACTAAAAAGGGGCGACCACAGAACATGTTGTGGAAACCCTTTTTTTACCTCATGGCCATGATGGGCTCACAATGGAGACCTTGACCTCCGATCCCGAGCCCCCCCCTCCTTGGGATCCATTAGCAACAAGGTCCCCCGGCAAGAAGGAGCTTTAAAAACACTGGCCCGTTTCAGTGGGACCTCATTCAGTATAAAGAGGGACTGTGAAAATTTTTTTTAAAAGTCCCCAAAACAGGGGATAACTTTTAAAAACAGACTGTCTATTTAACACTTAGTCTGAAAAACAAAATGCAATTTTTAAAAATGAAAACAATCTTCTTTTTTTAACAAGATTTACAATGGAATTTTTTTTATCTGAAAGTCTTTTAAAACCGTTTTCTTGCCTTGGGTTTTTTGCTGTTGAAACCGGGTTTTGGTGGGCCCAAATGGTCCCAGAATTGGGAGGGCCCCGGGTTTGACCCCGGCCGGGCCAAACCAAAATAAAAAAAGAGGTATAGTTTCCCTTTTCTTAGGGGCCAGCATTTTAAAGGGGGTTCCAGTACTGGGTGGGCCTTAAAATATGGGCTCATAAAAAAAGCTGAAATAGGGCGGGGGGGCAAAAAATAAAAAAAATTTTGAACTCTGTACCTGACCCCCTGAAAAATGCTAATAAATTTTTTTATAGCAAAGCATATTTCTGTATAAAAATGCTCTTTTCTGTTCGTTTTCAGTAATTTTTTTTAGTTTTTCAGATAATATTTTTTCTGGTTTATTTTCTGATGTTTTTAATGTTGTTAAAATATGTTGAAGGAGTCTACAACCTCAGACTTTTTTCCTTTTTTGCTTAAATATTTTCTTTTAAATGAAGATGCCCCGTTTTTACATTTTTTTGTTTCTTTTTAAAATCCAAGCTCCCACTAACTTTGATAAATTTCAAATGTTTTCTTTTTCCCAAATTTAAAATGAGCCAGACTCCCCGGAAATGAATTGCCAAAATCTGTTTAAAAACCCGTGAAAAGCATACAAAACCCCCAAACAAACAAATGCACATGAAACCCTTTCTTTTTAATAGTTACCTTTTTTCAACAATTCCAACAAACATTTGGGGGGGGGAAATACCTGTTTTGGCATCATGTTTTTAATTTAAATGTATATCCCTTTATCTGTTTGGAGGGGGTTTTCAACAATGTTTAGTGGTAAGGGATTTGGGTTTCCCCCCCCCCTGGGGGATGGGACCAAGCGGGGTTATGGGGAAAAACTGGGACCTTTCCTTGAAGTAAATAGTCCTACTAAATTTCAGGCACATCCCCTTTTGGGGGGTTGGGGAAAAAATTTTGTTTTTTTCAGTGAAATTCACCATTTTAAACCCTTTCCTTTTAAAAATATTCGGGGGAAAAAATTATACTTGATAAATATCAAAATTCTGAACTTTAAAAATTTTTGCAGACTCTTTTAAAAACTGATCTCTTTGTAAACAAAAGGAGGGGCCCCCGATTAAACTTCTGCCTTCTCTGTTTTTTCAATTAGTCTATATGTAAAGTGTAACATCCCTTTTTTACTCACCAAACATTTTAGCGACAATGCCACTTGGCCCCCCTTGTTTTAAAAAACCGAAACTACAAATGCAGGAAAAAAGGCATTCGTGTCCATGTAATTCCATCACTTCGCTTTGGGTTTCACTTGATTTTCCAACAACCTTTCCAACACACGGAGACACCCTACGGAAAACTCCCGGCACCCCAAATTGGATTTTTACCTTTTTCCCACCCCGGGGATTGAGAGGCTTCTCCTCCATTTTCACCGGGTAGCACGAACAAACCCACATGTGATATTCAGGGAAATAAAGTAACTAAAAAATTGAAAGCCTTAAAATTTAAAGGGATACCAATTTGGGGTAAACCCCCCTTCCTATATCCACAATTCTTGCTTTTTTGGGAACTTAAAATATAGTATTAAAGCAGTGAAAAGCAAATTTTGACTAATTTCTTACTTAAGAAAAACCATTAAACTTGGTCTTTGTCAAAATTTTTGTTTTAAAATTTTATAAATGGTTAGGACCCTTTACAAAAAGAACTGTAGGCATCTCACATCTGATTTTTTTAAAATGAATTATTCAGCAAAAAAATTTTAATTAAAACCCTTACCGGAATCAACCTTTTTTTTTTTTTTTAACGTGATGTTTGGGTCCAAAAAATACGATTTTCCTTTTCCAAAATCTCAAAAAAAAAATGTTTGAAAACCTTTTTCAAATGTTTAAATTTCAGCAAAAATTTTCAACCCCACAAGTATACCTTCAATTTAACATTTTTTCCTGACTTAAAGGAATGGAAATTTTTCCCTTGTCTGTTCTTTCACTTGTTTATTTTGTGACTGTAACAAAATCTTGTGTCATGCATATTCTAAATCTGTATCAGCCAAAAGTCATGTAAATTGATTTGAATGTTCATCAGCATGAGAAATTGTACCCATGAAATTCAAGGAGTCATCACAGAGTTATCCCCTTGACTTATTGAAAATGCCCCACAGTTCGGGCATCACGAGTCTTCCTTCTTGTTATTTCTTGTTATTTTATTTTACTATGGCAGTAATTTATCTTTTAGGTGATTCCAACTGGAAATGAAGTCATATAATTGATGACCACACTTAATTGCATGATTTGCAAAATACTCAGACAAAAAAAAAAAAGTAAAACTTTTAGGACAATAGTCATGAATTTTTCTCAAGTTAAACTTAATTGGGTTCCTGTTTCTTTATTTCCGGGCTGTCCTTCTCTGGTGGACATTTCCAATAGCCTAGTGGTAATAATTTTAACTTCGGCGACACAGTGGTGGTCTCTTGGGCCCAGGGATTCTACTTCCCCGGGTCAGTACAGCGGTTTACCTCCATGGCCTTGTTCTGTATGTTTGGAGGTGAATGGAATGTCACGAATCTGCCTCGGTGTAACCGTAAGTAAAGCAGTGAAATGACTCCTTTTCAGAGGTCAAAATTTTGTGTATTTTGCTTGTTTACATGTTTCAGGAGTTTAAAATTTCCAACCAAAAACAAACGAGTTTAGTCATTTCATATAGAGAATATGAACACACTATGATTGATGAATATTTATTAACTGAACTTTAAATGGTGTATGAAACAATGCATTTTTCTTTGCCATTCAGACTGTGTAAATCTGAACTACATACTGTATAGCGGGTTTATTTCTGCGGGCAAAAATTTCGCGTAAACAAGAGATTTTGTATTGGCGATGCTAAATATGGGGAAATTACACTGAGCGCCAATTTTTAACCTCCAGTAAAAGATGGTCAAATGTACATAACTCTGTCTGTCTGAGTCGTATACGGTACGCTACCTGATGATAATTAATATGTTTTGGGAAATAAACTATATATCTAATCTAATTGACGATTATCGGATTATGTAAATAATGTCGTGAAAAGGTAAAACTGTTTACTATCTATTGTATTTATTGTGACCATTGTATTTACGCCATTCACGGTACGCTGTCTTTAAAGGTGTGATAAACTGTTTTATAAAACTGCGAACCTATTACGACACTAAACAAATACTAGTACTGGTATAGACACTTACTTACCTTATGTAAGCCTTTATAAATTAGCGGCTGAGATGTTTCCCGTTAAAATCATCTAGATGTTGCCCAAATACGCCGTTAATTTTATATAATTATCATACATAGCTTTGCATTTGAGCATCTTGTTTTTTACATGAGGCTTATGTTTGTTGATGTATTCTTAGCGACGTTTAATAAAATTTGTCTTACCTTATCTTTCATATATATGGTAATTTGAAAACTACAAATTGCATCTACATTTGCACAGGTTCCAAACAAGTGCAAAAGTTTAATAATGAGTAATGTCCCTTAGTAAACAATATGGCGGCGACTTATAACTACGGATGTTTGTATTAGCGGTGTTTATATTTGGCGCATTTTCATTTTCCGCCAATAAAGCCAAAATAAAACCCCCGCAGATAATACCCGCTATACAGTATTGTTGAGCAAACAGAGGAGACCCTGATCAGAAACTGTTTGATGTTTGCCATGTTGTCAAAACTCATCTATGGCGATAAAGGGTTAAATATTTGAATATAAAAATTTGCACAAAAAAAAATAAAAAAAATTCATACCCTCTCAAATTCTCTGGAAATTTTCTGTCAGTCTTCTGTTCCGATAGCATCTGAATTATTCTAGCTGTCTGTTTTCACACTCAGTTTGTCAATAACAGTGTGGCCATACCACATGGTATATAATGTCATTTTAAGCTATCACCTTCAGCATTATTTCCTTGAGAAAACTGCTGTAAGTAATTTTTTTCTTCACCAACTTTAATGGGATATAGTGCAGAAAGGGAAAATGTGCACTACACAAAAGCCTAATGAATCTTTTGTCAGATGAACAGTGTTTCCTAAACTCGGGAATGTGCTTTGTGTGTTAGCAAACAAAATTATATTAACTTGGAAGGTTTTTCCCCAAATGTTAAGAAGATCTGTACATCTAACAAATATCATCATGACTATGTGTAGGGCACAATTTTCTGCTTTGCATGTGCTATATAACAATAAATGATAATGAAATAATAAAACATACAGTAGTTTTTTCCCTCTGAATTGATACAAAATATGCTTTTCGCATTAGCTTAACCCTTTCCCTCATAGAGACCATTTTGACGCACTCAATAGGTACCACATAAAAGCCTGATCTGCAGAGAACCACAGTTAAACCTTACCAAATCTAATTATAAAGTCTCATTTCCAACCACTGAGGAGCAGCGAACAACATAAAACCTGATCAGCCTGCGAGTTACTCGCAGGCTGATCTGGTTTTATGTTGTTCGCATAGGTCTTTTCATGGTTTCCTCTATGAGGGAAAGGGTTTAAAATAATGTCATATACCACGTTGTATGGCCACACTGTATTATGTAACATGGCTGTTAGTAATAGCAATGGATAAACATTAGTGTTATCAGAATACATGCATTGAAAACCATGTTTTCAAATATAATGCATATTCATTGGAAAAAAACAAAGCAACTGAAAAAAAAAACTGTCACATGGACTGGACTATCCAGTCAGAACAGCTGCTGTAAATGATCTCACTTAAAGTTATTTAATACTTAGAAGAGAGTAGGAATACTAGTTAATGAGCAAATATGAATTAAATGGTTTTGAAATCATCCATAATTCACTGTTTTTGTTTTATCCTGTATTCCAGAGCACTCAGAACACAGAGTTTCCTGTAACATTTGTCTACTTTAATGCCATTTTATTGGAACATTTTAAAGCCAGATTATTTACTATGTTATTACCAGCCAAAAAGTTATCTTTCGATCTCTGTGGTACAAGGAAGTATCACACTGTATATCTGCATTTTAACTTACTGATTTTACGTCAGTTTGAAAGCAAGCTCTTACAACTTATAGTAGTCTCTCTCGATGGTTCTTGGGTTGGACCAGTACCAGTACTTGATGCCTGGGAAGGTCATGAAAATCCTTGGACTCCTAATGGGACTTGATTCCATAACCTTAAGATCCCCAGGCGGATATGTTACAATAACTTTGGTGCCATGGGTCATTTCTTTGAGATTACATAATGGACCAGTGTTTGTATACTACATCGTAGTATGTATTCAGACTGACTTATAGGCTATCCATTTATATTACAGGTAGTCTGGTTGACTTGGTTTACACAAAATAATTTGTTTGTGAGCATTTAATGCATGCAGAATGTGAAAGGTGGGCTTCGATTTTCACACCATAAACTGAAAAGTGCATTGTGTGTTAAAAAGATTTTTTTTTTTTTTTTTAATGTATATAAGTCAAAAATGAAAAATAGAATTGCTACAGCCTGTCTGTATAACAAATAATACGATTGTAAGACTATGTGTAATGTTTGACTAATGTAAGTGTGTATATTTTGTTTGTAGAGGGATATTGTGGAACTCCGCCAGCAATTCATCATGGACATGTCATGGATGCTGATGGAGTGCTAGGCGGGGATGCGGCAACATATGAATGTGACGAGGGATACACACTGACAGGGAACGCGGACATCATGTGTCTAGCGAATAATAGCTGGGAAGCACCACCTACATGTATATGTATGTTGAGATATTGTGATGCTTTATGAGAGAAATTTAATTTGTACTTGGGCAAAAATTATCTTTTTCCCCTGCATTTCGTTCCTCCCTTTTATTTTATGATTTTTGATGAATTATATCAGTGTCAGAATTAAAAATGGTAATTTTGCTGTTTTGTAATGGGACTACTGAAAGACACTG
>CM037788.1:901297-919093 GCA_021229015.1 Solen grandis
GGGAGATACCGGGAATGATTTCTTACACGGCAGTTTAGTCTTATACAAAGTAATCGCAGTGTGTTTATTCTACTGTTTTACACACTTATTGAGGACAAAAACATAGTGCCACGTAAACATTTTCAATCTCGAGACGTTGGATGGGATGCATTCAGAAGGAAAGGCATAGTTCTTATGGACCATAAGGTAAGTAGATGTTTGGCGAAAATAGCCATATAGGGTATCAAAAGTAGTTTAAATGCATAACGAGGCATACACGTAAATGCACACACATGATTTTATCCCATTTATTTTGACGTTTTGTATTGCTATTAAAACATTTCTGTGATAGTACGCTAATAACAAAAAAGAACAGTGAAGTTTGTGAAAGGTACAACCACAGGAACCTGATATTCAGTCCAAAAAAAAAAAAAAAAAAAACTTTATAAAAAAAATCGACCCCTCTATATATAAATAAACACCAGGAATGCAATGCCTTCCATACCCCACCCATCTCTCCGATACAGGAATAATTGTTGGGACAGCCTTACAAAGAATTTTTCTGGTCTGGACAATTAAAGGGGTTAATTATCTTTCAAAATATATTCTTACCAGTAATGTTTCGTGTTTTATACCACTGAAAAACACAACTCTACAGCTAATTTCTCATGTCGTAGTAGCCATGACGTGACGTCACAGTTTTATACCCGCAGTGAAGGTATGTTTACTTGTTTATGGACAGTTTGAAAGAGTTACCTCGCCTGTTGGTTTTTTCCCCTCTGTTTTTGTAATTTTAAAACCAGCATTCATATAAAATCAGATAGATCTTCTAAATTTCAATTTGGAAAGATAAATAGAGAACACTGCGTACATAAAACAAATTTATAAAATAAGAATATTTAATTCTACCTTCACTGCTGAGTGTAAAATCTGTGACGTCACGTCATGGCTGCTACGACATGAGAAATTAGCGGTAGAGATGTGTTTTTCAGTGGTATTAAACACGAAACATTAATGGTATGGATATATTTTGAAAGATAATAAATCCCTTTAATTGTCCAGACCAGAAAAATCCTTTGTAAAGCTGTCCAAACAATTATTCCTGTATCGGAGAGGTGGGTGGGGTATGGAAGGCATTGCATTCCTGGTGTTTATTTATATATAGAGCGGTCGATTTTTTTTTTTTTAAGTTTTTTTTTTTGACTGAATATCAGGTTCCTGTGGTACAACATGGGATTTATTATTGGGATTTACATACTGAAGGAACATTAATTAAAATCCATGGTTAGTTTTGTATAGTTGTAAGTTGTAAGTTTGGTTTAAATTTCAGCAGAAGGAACTATGCATAATAATATTTCAAACTCGTATATTTGAAACAAAGGAAATTTTAAGTACACAATTTGTGTACATACAGAAGAAAAATAGCAAAACTAAAACCTCACTCTTTCAAAACCACCACTAGATCCTAAAATTGTTAACACAGAATGTGTGGGCCTAGTTTATCATCACATAATTTGTGGGCCCTGTGTCTATTATGGATGATATTTTTATGACTGTGTGGTATCATACCAGATATATTGTGTGAATCACATAATGTATGGGCCCAGTGTCAGGACGATGTGACTTTGTGTGGTATCATACGAGATATTATGGTGTGATATCACATAATGTATTAGCTCTGTGTCAGGATAATATGACTTTGTAAGGTATCATACCAGATGTTATTTGAAGTGATACCACATAATGTGTGGGCCTAGTTTCAGGATGGTATTAATTGTGTGGTATCATACCATTTGTTATTTTGTGAAATCCATCATGTGTGTTTTAATGTGGGTATCATACCAATATTATTGTGTGATATCACAGAATGTTGGGCCCAGTGTCATATGATGTGACTGGTTTCATACCAGATGTGGTCAGAGTTAATTGCAAAGAAGAAAGTTATTCAACGAAAAATGCCCAGTCGATAGATAATTGCATTGCTGTCGCTTAGAAGTTAAAAACATAAAGATGTGAAAAAGTATGTCATTCACCTTGTTCATCATATAATTTATAAGTTTTTATGGTACACGGAACCCACTAATCAAGCTGAAGTGATAAAATTGGACATCCTTAACATATTTTTCAAGATACGTGACATTATTCTAGTTTTATGTAATAATCCCTACACAGAACGTTTTCACGTTATACTTTAACGGAGAATGCTAAATAGTAAGATTTAGATTTACAACCTTATAAAGTTTTGTTTAGCTAAAATATACGATCAGTTATTTGAGTAAGCAACATATTCTTTTCAAAAATCACTTATGTGTACTAGTTTTTAATATTAATAATCATTTAGAGATTATCAACGGAGAATTTTCTTTGTTGAGCAAGTGCTTAACGCTCTGACGTTACAATCTTAGCGCTCAACCAGGCGAATGAAAACTTGAAATTAACGGGAAAAAAATAGTCAACAAACACCAAGTCGAATACGCCCATTGATAAGTCTTTCCCAAACTTACGAAATGGACCGAAAATAGAGAAATGAACTTTTGAATTTCCTATTAAGGCATTATAAAGCTGTGATTTCAATATAAATGTATGATTCTATCAATACATTACCTTTAACCTAGAGAACAATTTACATTTGTGATATTTATTGACATCGACGATAGCATCTCAATGAAATGATGTCCATTTCGCAAATCACGAAATAGACAGAGAATAGCGAAATAGATGTTTTTCTTTAAACACTACGGCATTTTACAAATTTTTTTTTATTTAAAATAATTAACTGTAGAAAGAATATTTTATCAATCAGTTCCCAAGCGCTATATACAACATATTATTAAAAAAAAAAAAAAAAAAAAAAAAAACGTGCGTTTCACGTGCGTTCAATATATATATTTATTTCTTGGTATACAAAATCCGTATCGTTCAGCGCTTATTGTAATATGTTAGAATCGTATAAGTTTATTTGGTTTAACTTTCAACCGACAGTATTTCAGTCATTCGGAGACGATGTTAGCTTGAGACAGATATATATAGTGCTGTCACACAACGGTATCACGACTTAGACACGTGGCATGATACCACACCCAGTCACATTATTCTGACACCGGGCCAACGAGTCCTGGAACAACACGTACAGCCTGAGCGCCAAGCATCGGAGCTAAACCAGTAATGTTTTTTACGAAATTGGTATGTCGCGGCCTGGTATCGAACGCACAACAAAAGTATATACCGAATATTGGAAGTACGTTCGACTTGTAAATACCAGAGTTCCAAATAATGTTTAAACCTGGGGGTAAATACCCCCACTTTTGAAAGTATGACGGTAAATGGAGATATGTAAATGACATAAAGGGTAAAATACCAAACTTAGCATTTTTGATGATTTATGAGGACATTTAATTACATTATAACAAAAAGAATAAAAGAAAGTGCTTTATAACTTTACATGATTGTATACCAATCCACACCTGGGAGAGTAGAACGAGAACTACATTTGTTACTAATACAGCTTAAAAGAGGAGGTGTCATGTTATCTTATTGCACCAACGATCTTTTCTGTTCTTTTTTTAATTTTATTTTTATTTATTTTATTTCTTTATTTTTTATACATAAGTATTAGGGGCCTCCGTGGCCAAGAGGGTAAAGTCACTGACTTTAACACTCACTCAGCCCCTCACTGTTCGATTTCCGACATTTTCATGTGAGGAAGCCTTCCAGCTAGCTAGCGATAGATCGGTTGTTCTACCCGGATGCCTCCGTGCATTCGGGATCTTCCTCCACCTGTAATTAGCTGGACGTCCCCATCCATCCATCCTGAATTTATTTTTTTATTGTACCTTGCTTATAACGACTTTACAAATTAAACATACTTCTAAAGCTGCAACATCATCATTTCTTTCTTTTTGATCACTTTTTAATGTAAACAATCCCCGTTTTGCTGTATGACGTGTTATAATGACGTCATATATTTATGACATCAGACGCTGTAAGTGTCAGTTTCTGTCGAAATTTTGAAGAGTCAAGATGCTGATCTACTCATCTCTTCTGGATACATTTAGTTGCATCTTTGGAATTAAGGTTTATGTCCTTGTTTTATCTTATAGGTTTATTTCCCAGTTGTATCTTATCGTTTCATATTTTCATTTAATTTTTATGTTTTCGGATAAAGAAATGTGATGTTTTCGACCTACGAAATGTAAAGATAGATCAAACTCCATTTATGATTCTGTACCTGCATGGTTGATATTTTTCCGTATAGATCATTTAAATCAAATCTCGATAATTCTTTCTCTTTTTTTAATCGAAAAAAAACAAAAAAACTTTAGATATAAATCAGAGAAAACAAAATGATCTGCCCATCGTTATACGCTGCACATGTTTGCATCAACGCCGGAATCGATCTCAGTTTAATTCGATTCATAATGATGATTTGTGGATCATGGTCGATAATGCTTGATTTTTATTTAGATAAATAATGTTAGATCTAAATATATGCTTATAACTTGATTATGTTTATTTTCTTTTGTAACAGGGAAGCTATCATCTGGGAAAATAAAAAACCACCACATCGACGACTGGTAGATTGGCATGTGAGATAAAAATATTTCTGCTTTCTGTAAGTCTGTCTGTTTGTTTATCTATCTATGCATCTGTCTGTCTGTCTGCTTGTCTATCTATGTATATGTCTATCCTGTAGTCCTGTTTGTCTTTCTATATGCCTTCCTGTCTACCTATGTATATGTCTGTCCTGTAGTCATGTTTGTCTATTATCTGCCTTCCTGTCTATCTATGTATATGTCTGCCCTGTAGTCCTATTTGTCTATCTATCTGCCTTCCTGTCTATCCAACAATCTGTCTGCCCTGTAGTCCTATTTGTCTATCTATCTGCCTTCCTGTCTATCCATCAATCTGTCTGCACTGTAGTCCTATTTGTCTATCTATCTGCCTTCCTGTCTATCCATGTATCTGTCTGCACTGTAGTCCTATTTGTCTATCTGCCTACCTGTCTATCCATGTATCTGTCTGCCTTGTAGTCCTATTTGTCTATCTATCTGCCTTCCTGTCTATCCATGTATCTGTCTGCACTGTAGTCCTATTTGTCTATCTATCTGCCTTCCTGTCTATCCATGTATCTGTCTGCCCTGTAGTCCTATTTGTCTATCTATCTGCCTTCCTGTCTATCCGGGGGCCGCCGTGGCCGAGCGGTTACAGTCGTGGACTACAAATCTCTCAGCCCCTCACCGCTGTGGGTTCGATTCCCGGTAGGGACTTCGGATTTTTCATGTTAGGAAGCCTTCCAGCTGGCTTGCGGTAGGTCGGTGGTTCTACCCGGGTACCTCTGTGTACTCGGGTCTTCCTCCACCTGTAATTAGCTGGACGTCGCTATATGATTGAATACTATCGCAGCGACGGTAAACCCCAATACATCCCAATACATCCTGTCTATCCATGTATCTGTATGCCCTGTAGTCCTATTTGTCTATCTATCTGCCTTCCTGTCTATCCATCAATCTGTCTGCACTGTAGTCCTATTTGTTAATCTAGCTGCCTTCCTGTCTATCCATCAATCTGTCTGCACTGTAGTCCTATTTGTTAATCTATCTGCCTTCCTGTCTATCCAACAATCTGTCTGCCCTGTAGTCCTATTTGTTAATCTATCTGCCTTCCTGTCTATCCATGTATGTCTGCCCTGTAGTCCAATTTGTCTATCTATCTGCCTTCCTGTCTATCCAACAATCTGTCTGCCCTGTAGTCCTATTTGTTTATCTATCTGCCTTACTGTCTATCCATGTATCTGTCTGCACTGTAGTCCCATTTGTCTATCTATCTGCCTTCCTGTCTATCCATGTATCTGTCTGCCCTGTAGTCCTATTTTATCTTTGCTTCTGCTATCCCTTATCTTGCCTGAGTCCTTTTTCTATCTATCTGCTCCTGTTATCCATGTATCTGTCTGCCCTGTAGTCCTATTTGTTTATCTATCTGCCTTCCTGTCTATCCATGTATCTGTCTGCCCTGTAGTCCAATTTGTCTATCTATCTGCCTTCCTGTCTATCCATGTATCTGTCTGCCCTGTAGTCCTATTTGTTTATCTATCTGCCTTCCTGTCTATCCATGTATCTGTCTGCCCTGTAGTCCTATTTGTCTATCTCTCTGCCTCCTGTCTACCAGTATCTGTTCCTATTTGTTTATCTATCTGCCTTCCTGTCTATCCATGTATCTGTCTGCCCTGTAGTCCTATTTGTTTATCTATCTGCCTTCCTGTCTATCCATGTATCTGTCTGCCCTGTAGTCCTATTTCTTTATCTATCTGCCTTCCTGTCTATCCATGTATCTGTCTGCCCTGTAGTCCTATTTATCTATCTGCCTTCCTCTCTGTTTATCTGTTTATCTATGCATCCTAATGTCTGTCTACCTTTCTATTCATATATATTTCAATCTGTCCGTCTGTCCTGTCTTACCATTTTGCTATAAGGTACCAGCCTGCCTGTCTGTTTACCTGTCTATCTATGCATCTTAATGTCTGTCTGCCGGTTTATCCATATATATTTCAATTTGTCTCTCTGTCTTTCCCGTTTTTATGTCTTTTTCGGCGTAGCTGTATAAAATCGATTTCGATCTTTATTTTTAGACCAAAATCCCCCCTGCAAATCTGCAGAAATGGACTCGCCCACTTTAACCTGTTGATCATGTAGTATGCGGAGGAGGTGGAAGTTAACCCATATATTATAATTAACACATACTTTCCTATCAATTAGGGGGTCTTACTTTATCAATACGGATCTAACCAACAAACATTATGAATCTTACATATACAATAACATACCTTTGACCCCTTTTTGTAATAAGTAAACTTAACCATGTCAGTGTGTACAGAATGTATATAAATAGACTGCATGATCACTATTTTAAGAATACATCTGGGTTCCCGGAAATACAGTCTATTATTAGATTGTAGGAGTTCAGTTTTTTTTCCATTTTACGCCGAATATCTTTTTTTTAAAGATATTTCTTGTTATCTGTTTCCCTGAGTGTCTTTCTGTCCGCTTGTCTATCTATGTATTTGTCTGTCTGTCCTGTATTTCAATCTGTCTATCTGTCTGTCTGCCTACCTGTCTATGTATATGTTAGTCCTCTAGTCCTATTTGTCTATCTGCCTGTCTTTCCATCTGTGTTCTTTTTTCAATCCAACCATTCAAGATTTCTTACATCTTAATTTTTGAAGGACCCACTAAGATGAACTCATGATTGTCATATATGTTGTTTGGGTTGGACCAGTACTTTGCACATAGAATTACCGTGAGTCGTTAGAGTCATGAGCCTAACGGGATCGAACCCTGAACCCGCAGTATTATGCGACACAAGAGCGCGACATGTCTTTTTATGTTTTTACTTTATGTTCTTTATAATTTAAGATTAAACTTTATTTAATTTACACTGATTACGAAACAGGTTCTCACAATTTCTATTAATCAATCTTGAATGCTCGGCTTGCGGCGAATGTAGTCATTTTTATGGGAGGAAACCTGAGAGCCCGGAAAAAAAAACACATGCCTTAAAGGTTGACCACAGTAATCTGTCATGTACGTGACGAGTAATCGAACCTATAAGCAATTCATTGTTGTTTTGTGATCAGCAATCTTTTTTGGTTTTCCTTTTTTTTTTTTTTTGCTTCATTTTTTAAGGTATATATGTCTATCTAAATATGAAAACTTGAATACATATTTCGGGGATAAAAAATGAATTCAAAGAAAATTGCCTATGAATTAAATCTTGGCTAAATATCAGATAAGGGAAAATCTGCATGACTTAAAAGAAATTCGCCTATAGGTCAAAAGCCCATTATAGATATGAGTAAACAGTCTTAACTTTAAAAACAAGTTTTGTTTTGTTTCTATACAATTTAGTGCAGTTTGAAATGTAATTAAATAAATGTTATTTTTAAAAACATTTTTTTTTTTTGTATAATTGATTTTTTTTTTCATTTCCATTAACAGATACTGTGCATTCTGACGTGTTCCCGTCAACCGAATATTGACGTCTGACCATCTTCAACAAAGGCCTGACTATGGCTGAAGCCATAAACCTGTCCGAGGAATGTGATCCTCTCCTCTGTTATCCTTGTAGTGTTGACGGAAAATCCAGGTCTGCACACGGCTTCTGTGACACTTGCAAACATCACTTGTGCGAGAGTTGTTTTAAAGGTCACTGTGTTCCATTGATGTGTAGAAACCACGTGATGTTAGATCAAGTGTCCATGCCAAAGGATAAAATTGTACCACGTGATCCATTAACTGAACAATGTGAGAAACATGGACACTTGTTAGAGTATTACTGTAAGAAACACAAAGACATTCTCTGTTCTGTGTGTGTGACTTTAAATCATGGAAACTGTGGTGTAAGTTTCATTCCCGACGAGACAAAAGACATCGGAAACAGTCGGGAGTTTTCCTCTCTCCGTGACAACATGTCGGAATTGATTGAGAGAGTGAAGAAAAACAAAGAAACAGCAGACGGAAACAAGATCGAAATTGAACATCTTAAAGAGGAGACGAGGTCGCAGGTTCGACACATGAAGGAGGAATTAGTAAAATTCTTTGATAAACTGGAACTGTCTTTAGTGCGAGAAATTGATCAAATAGCCGTAAGCGACATACAAGTAATGGATAAAATATGCAAGAGTTGTGTAACCATGGAAACCGACCTGCAGAAACTGTCTTCAGAACTCGATGAAAAATTAAATAAAAACCAAAACAATAAACTGTTTGTCGCTATGAAAAAAAATGAGAAGAAAATGGCGGAGATTCAGTCGGAGATCGAATCAATACATTCAAAGAACGGGGTCACGAGGTACAGGTTTGAGCCGGACGTGGAATTACAGAACGTGCATAGTTCATTTAAAACCCTCGGGAAGTTGCACGTGCGGCGACATGACTTCAAGTTGAAAGTAAAACACGTGAGGGATATAAATGTGAGAAGTAAGTCAGACAAGGAGACATGTAGGATCTCAGGTATCTGTGTTCTGGATCAGAACAAAGTCTTCCTCTGTGACTACATGAACAAATCTGTCAAACTTGTCGACACAAAACGTAACAAAATCGTATCTCAGATCAGCCTCCCATCCAAACCCTGGGACACGGCGCTCGTGCCTCGTGACGTCACCGCGGAATCAACAACTCGTGACCTCATCGTTACCATGCCTTATGCCAGTAGTCTACGTTACATCAGAGTGACCAATGACCAGATCACGGACACGAACAAGGTCATCTCTGTTAAAGGTGGGTGTCATGGAATCCAGGTCACTCAGGACAGGAAACTTGCGGTGGTTATGAACACGACTACCCGGGGGAAGTTGATATTCTGGACATGGACGGACAAGTCCTGAGGAGACTCGAGACTGATCATGACGGGGCTGAACTGTTTGATCTACCATACCACCTCGCGGTCAGTCCTGGTTTCGGCATCTTATATGTTTCAGACGAAGGGAACAACACGCTGACCAGTATAAGTACACGTGACTGGTCAGTGATGACCAAGTTGGAGGGACTGAGGTCACCCCGCGGTGTTACAGTGGACAGGGCGGGGTCAGTATTTGTCTGTTATTGGAATGGAACCGTCCATCTTGTGGCCGCTACAGGTGACCGGTCCACACAGATCCTGGGGGAGGAAGACGGTTTGTGTGAGGATCCCTGTGCCATCGGCCTCAGTCCCGAGGGAGACCGAATGTACGTGGGCGGTTCCAGGAGTGATCACGTGCAGGAATTCCAGCTGACGGAGAACTGAAGGTAAGACTTTACTTCATATTTATATCACAGCCGCCATCTTGAATGTTCTTTCTTTTATTTCTTTCATTCTTTAGGCACTTATCTTTATATCTTATTTATTTATTAGTTTTATTCTTCATCACGGTATTTATTTGTTCACAATCAAAATTTATGTTTCCACGCAGCAGCCATTTTGATTTTCTTTGATTTTTCTTTCATTCTTTGAACAATTCTTATCACATATCAGCGTTCATTTATTTACTCTTCATCAGTTTTTTATTCCTATTAATTTTTTTATTTATTAATATTTTAATAGTTTTTATTTGTTTAATTATGGATATATATTTTAATTGTATAACTTTTATAATTTATTTTTTTAAATATATATATAGTATATATTCTACATATTTTTTAAATAATGAATGCTATTTTTTTTTTTTTCGTTTTTTTTGTGTGAATGTATTTTAGTGAAATGATGATAATGATGTCCGAATAATTTCCTAAATTTTCCCTTTTTTTTTTCCTTTTTTTAAACCTTTCCCCTATTTTAATTAAAATAATACACATTATTTATTTTAAATCATTACTTATTTTTTATAAGTTAGTTACTTGCCGTTTAATTTTTTTTGTAAATTTATTAATATTAATCTTATCGTTTTACAGGCAGATCACATGCTTGACGTGTGGCCGAGTGAACTGTTCAAGGTAGGTAACTTTCTTATACACAAAACATGGCACCAGAACCAGAATTTATGGTGGTGGGAGAATGACGGTGTCGGTATTGAAAGCAACAGTAGTGTTCATAGTATTTATTGTAGTGTAGTATTTATTGTGGTAGTGATGGTAGTAGTACTTGAGTTGTGAGTATTAGTAGTTTTGTTGTATAATATTTCTTGTGATAAATGTTGCAGTAGTAGTAGTAGTAGTAGTAGTAGTGGTAGTAGCAGTATTTGTCGTTGTTTTAGTGTACGTAGTATTTATTGTATTGAAAATGGTAGGGTTGATGTTGTGAGTAGTATTTGTAGTAGTATCATCATCATCGACATTGTCATCATCATCAGAAGTAGTAGCAATAGTAGTAGTGGTAGTAGCAGTATTTGTCATTGTTTTAGTGTACGTAGTGTTTGTTTTATATTAGTTGATGATTTAATGATTTCAATACTAATAACAGTAGTACTAGTAGCAGCAATAGTGGTAGTAGCAGTCAGCAGTAATAGAAGTAGTGGTATTGATAGTGGCTGTGGTTACTTTAGATATTTCAGTACTAATGGTAGTAGTACTAGTAACAGCAATAGTGGTAGTAGCAGTCAGCAGTAATGGTTGGTTTTTAAGAATTAGTGGTCTTGTTAGGGTTGTGGTTACTTTAGATATTTCAGTACAAATGGCAGTAGTACTAGTATCAGCAATAGTGGTAGTAGCAGTCAGCAGTAATAGAAGTAGTAGTATTGATAGAGGTTGTGATTACTTTAGATATTTCAGTACTAATGACAGTAGTGTACTAGTAGCAGCAATAGTGGTAGTAGCAGTCAGCAGTAATAGAAGTAGTGGTTTTGATAGCGGTTTTGGTTACTTTAGATATTTCAGTACTAATGGTAGTAGTACTAGTAGCAGCAATAGTGGTAGTAGCAGTCAGCAGTAATAGAAGTAGTAGTATTGATAGCGGTTGTGGTTTTGAGTAGTACTAGTAGCAGCAATAGTGGTAGTAGCAGTCAGCAGTAATAGAAGTAGTAGTATTGATAGGGTTGTGTTATTTAGATTTTCAGTCTAGAGTAGTACTAGTATCAGCAATAGTGGAAGTAGCAGTCAGCAGTAATAGAAATAGTGGTATTGATAGAGGTTGTGGTTTCTTTAGATTTTTCAGTAGTGGTAGTAGTACTAGTATCAGCAATAGTGGAAGTAGCAGTCAGCAGTAATAGAAATAGTGGTATTGATAGAGGTTGTGGTTTCTTTAGATTTTTCAGTAGTGGTAGTAGTACTAGTATCAGCAATAGTGGAAGTAGCAGTCAGCAGTAATAGAAATAGTGGTATTAATAGTGATTGTGGTTGCTATAATTATTTCAATACTAATGGCAGAAGTACTGGTAGCAGCAATGGTGGAAGTAGTTATACTAATAGTAATAATGATGATTAAGTATGTTACATAAGTTTCTGTAAAATAATATGATAAACACCTGTTATATAAATAAGCGATACAACTATGATGCCTTTACATGCAGCAGCCTACGTCCGTGTCTATGATCCATTTTCTTCCCTTTCTTTTTTCAGATGGGCGAAAGCAAATTACTCAACGAAACGGAGGCAACTTCCGGTGACATTCAGTGCTTGCTCTACTGCCCTATCCGTTTATACATTGGCATTGTGTTTTCAATGATGAATAGTCTTGCAGTGTAAAGTTACATTATACAAACTTAGCGCCATTTGAATTATTCAACACGCATCGTTTTGATTTTGAAGCCTATTATTGAATGTGCGGTGTGTGTGTGTGTGTTTTTCTTCTTCTCAAGACGGGATTTCTTATATAGTTTTGTGTGTTTGACATTATGTGCGTGTATAACATTCATGTTATGGTTGTAAACGTATTAAAATTCTCCATTGAGGTATAAAAACATGAATAATTAAATCATATGTTAAAAATATGCTGTACATACTTGAATTATATATACTTGTTAATACTTTTGTTATTTTATTACTTTGTAATTCAAATGACAAGGAATTTGGTAATTGTAAAACCATAAATTGGTCTATTGTTCATTCTGGAATGTAGATTTGTATATATATATTATCACTTGTGCTCGGGTGAGCTTTTGTGATCGCCTTTCGTGCGTCGTCCGTCGTCAACAATGCTTGTGAACACTCTAGAGGCCACAGTTTTGGCCCAATCTTCATGAAACTGGGTCAGGATGTTTGTCTACATGATATCTCGGATGAGTTCGAAATTGGGTCATGTGGGGTCAAAAACTAGGTCACCAGGTCAAATCTTAGAAAAACCTTGTGAACTCTCTAGAGGCCACAGTTTTAGCCAAATCTTCAATAGATTTGGTCAGGATGTTTGTCTAAATAATATATTGGATGAGTTGGATAATAAGTCACGTGGGGTCAAAAACTAGGTCACCAGGTCAAATATTAGAAAAATCTTGTGAACATGCTTGAGGCCACATTTTTGGCTCAATCTTCATGAAACTTTGCTAGAATGTTTGTCTTTACGCTATGTCGGATGAGTTTGAAATTGGGTCATGTTGGGTCAAAAACTAGGTCACTAGGTCAAATCTTAGAAAAATCTTGTGAACACTTTAGAGGTTACAGTTTTAGACTAACCTTAATGTAACTTGGTCAGAATGTTTGTTTACATCAAATCTCGGATGAATTCAAAACTGGGCAACATAGGGTCAAATTTTTTTAGAAAAATCTTGTGAACACACTAGAGGCCTACATTTTTTCCCAGTTTTCATTTAACTTGATATGAATGATGACTGAATGAATTCCCAGTTGTGTGCAAATTCAGGTAGGATCAAAATGTAGGCCACTTAGTCAAATGTTAGAAAAACACTTTAGATGCCAGATTATTTTGTCATTTTGCCTAACACGGCCATCTTAATCAGGTGAGCGACACAGGGCCATCTTGGCCCTCTTGTTTTTATAACAGTGTTAAACTTAAACATATCTTTCTCATCATGAACAATGAACACACTTTGTAATGGTATCATATTATCAGACTGAACTGTAGTTTACCAATTATAATGTATTATTATTTGTATATATGTTCATACTTTACTATCAGGGGTGATTTTAGCCCGCCAATACGGAATCATAGCTTTTGCATTGGGGTATGTCGTTTGGCTGGCGGGCGGCATAGAACTTTAGTTTCCGCACGATAACTCCGAAACAGGTCAACATATTTGAACAGTTTTGTACACATATTTATCCTAATAAGATAAAGGTCAAGACCCCTATCTATTTTGGGATTTGTACTTCTTCAACATTGCATTAAGGAAGCACTGTCCAACTAGTTTCTCTAAGGATCACTTTTGTATCAAATATTGCACAATTATTTCTTAGTTTAAAGTTATTTATTTTACGTCGCTTTGGAAACAAGTTCTTACAACCTATACTAATCCCTTTCGATGGTTCCTGGGTTGGACCAGTACTTTGTGTCCTCGCCCACTACGAGGTTGGAACCCATCACCTGGATCCGTTGTCGGGTACGTTACCTCTGGACCATGGCGCCCTCAATTATTGTTTATAATAGGAGACCCCTCTTGATTCTGGGGTATGTACCTTTAAGGTCAAGGTCACAAGGTTTAAGTGTTAATATTAGTTTAAGCTTTCATACACTTATGTTGTATATTACTGACAATGTTACTATACTAAGTTTAGTTGTATATTACTGACATGTTACTATACTAAGTGTAAGCTTTCATACACTTATGTTGTATATTACTGACAATGTTACTATACTAAGTTTAGTTGTATATTACTGACAATGTTACTATACTAAGTTTAAGCTTTCATACACTTATGTTGTATATTACTGACAATGTTACTATACTAAGTTTAGTTGTATATTACTGACAATGTTACTATACTAAGTGTAAGCTTTCATACACTTATGTTGTATATTACTGACAATGTTACTATACTAAGTTTAGTTGTATATTACTGACAATGTTACTATACTAAGTTTAAGCTTTCATACACTTATGTTGTATATTACTGACAATGTTCTTACTAAGTTTAATTCTAAGTTTAGTTGTATATTACTGACAATGTTACTATACTAAGTTTAAGCTTTCATACACATATGTTGTATATTACTGACAATGTTACTATACTAAGTTTAAGCTTTCATACACTTATGTTGTATATTACTGACAATGTTACTATACTAAGTTTAAGCTTTCATACACATATGTTGTATATTACTGACAATGTTACTATACTAAGTTTAAGCTTTCATACACTTATGTTGTATATTACTGACAATGTTACTATACTAAGTTTAAGCTTTCATACACTTATGTGTATATTACTGACAATGTTACTATACTAAGTTTAAGCTTTCATACACTTATGTTGTATATTACTGACAATGTTACTATACTAAGTTTAAGCTTTCATACACTTATGTTGTATTTACTGACAATGTTACTATATAAGTTTAAGCTTTCTACACTATGTTGTATATTACTGACAATGTTACTATACTAGTTTAAGCTTTCATACAATATGTTGTATATTACTGACAATGTTACTATACTAAGTTTAAGCTTTCATACATTATGTTGTAATTACTGACATTTACTAACAAGTTAAGCTTTTACATTTGAAATTATATTATTCAATTTCATAAGATTTTTTACTTTTAGATGTTTGTAACAAATTTACATGTATTAGTTATAAAATGAATGTAGGATGGTTTTATGGTTTAGATCTGTATTGACAGTTAGGCTTTACTTAGAATTTCAAAGAAAAAAATGCTTGTGTGAAATGTGTGTGATTTTCATTCAAAATTTTACTGTTACGTTGATTGTAATGTGTAAAAATGTATTAGATTGAATTGTAGTTTTGGCAGTGTCTTCATTTTATGTGTGTGTTTCATGCATACCTTCATGTATGTGTGTATACATGATATGTACAATCACGAGCTGTCCTGCATTCAGAATGATATGACAGTCGATACGTATTATCAACTTTTTAACTCTAGGAAAAAGGAATGTGAAATTATGTATTGACTGATTTTATTTTAGCGAGTTGTTAGCTCTCCTGGAAAGTGGTCTGCTCTGCGAGCTGTGTTGTCTTCTGACAACGTCTTGTTTTTTTACAAAGATTACTTGTATGTAAACAAAGTAAGATAATTAAATATATTGCTTTACTATGGGTTATTGTTATTCTTCACACTGGAATGCCGTAGAATCAAGTTGTATACTGTGTTAATGTGTAAATAAATTTTGGTAAGTTAATGTGTATTAACCCATGGTAAGAGATACATGGTTGTAGAGAGAGAGGGAGAGAGAGAGATAGAGATAATGAAAGAAATAAAGCATGTACATATTGCTCTACGAGTATAGGGTGATCATTGTCGGAAAAACACAGGAAACGTCGGACAAAACACAGTTTCGCACAATGCGCATTGCTTCATAATCGACAGTTGAATATTTGTTAGCAAAACTTCGTACAAATGAATTATTACTTCGCCATTTTAATCGACAGTTGAATATTTGTTAGCAAAACTTTGTACAAATGAATTATTACTTCGCCCATTCTTCGCCATTTTAACCGAATAGAGGGTGAGACAGTAACGTAGCGATTTGTCTTGCGGGTGAGACGGTAACGTAGCGATTTGTCTTGCGGAAACTATAAATCAACTGTTTCTTTTGTAACTTCAACGAAACGTTTTCAAAATACTACACATGATTTCATTCGTCAGCACGTAGCTAATTAATATTCATGAAAACGAAGTTTTGTCAGCTTAAAATCCAACGGTTTATACAGTAGTGATAATTGAATATATACCGTGGGTTTTCGACGATGTAGCATGATACTACGTCAACTCATTCATATTTCTCGGATAAGGGGAGATAATCCCTGCATAACCAATTGCAGTAGTGATAAATTCACATACACAAATATTCAACGTCTGTAACATAGTTTCAGTTTAAATATTTCTACTATACGCGTTTAAGTGGTGTGAATGTAGGCCTTTGCTTACAACGAGTGATTATTACGGCTTTTAAATAACTTTGATGTTTGCAAAATTACAGTGTAAATTATCGGCACCATGTTTTTTATGATAAAGGTGTATGTATATACCTTCACAATGATCAACAACATCATTATAATATCATCATCATGGGTGAAGAAACAATATCATGACAATAGCTTAGCAAACTGTACCTTTCCTTCTTTATTTCGACAACCGTTAAATCGAGAAATATATGAGTACTAACTTAAGCATGTAACATGTGAATCTTACTAAACATATTAAAATGCTGATTGGAGATATACGCAGACGAGATACTTACGCTTTTTAGCAAGTTACGTGGAGCGTCTTACCTGTCGTAAGTTTACCAGAAATCTAATATGTGTTTAAAAATACAAACTTAAAATATTATGATGTCGTACATAAAAACTTAAAGATGTTTCATCATTTTTTAATATTTATGGTTCCGCACCACTGTCCTACTATTGTGAAGATCATGTATGAAATTTTCATTTTAACAATATGTGTTCTATACATAAACAAGAGGGCCATGATGGCCCTGAATCGCTCACCTGAGTACCATTGCTTCAACTGATGTCAAGGTTTTTAAACAGACAAGGATTCTGATATAACTTAATCTAAAACATTTTACCCCTGACAATACTACACACCAAATATCTAAGCAATGGGCCATATGGTTTCAGAGAAGACTTGGGCGCAGGGTCATTTATCCCCGTAGGGCCAAGACTTTGAAAATCTTTGTAATGAACCATTAGATGCTACTACATACCAAAAATCTTAGCTCTAGGCCTTATTGATTCATAGAAGAAGATTTTTTAAGATTTTCCTATTTAACTCTATGTAAAACAAGTGACCCCTGGTGTGGGGTCATTTATCACCATTGGGCTATGATTTGTACAATCTTGGTAGTGGCCCATAAGATGATGCTACATACCAAATATCTAAGCTCTAGGCCTTATGCATTTATGGAAGAAGATTTTTTAAGATTTTCCTATATAACTCTATGTAAAACAAGTGACCCCTGGTGCGGGGTCATTTATCTCCATAGGGCTATGATTTGTACAATCTTGGTAGTGGCCCATAAGATGATGCTACATACCAAATATCTAAGCTCTAGGCCTTATGGATTCATAGAAGAAGATTTTTTAAGATTTTTCTATATAACTCTATGGAAAACAAGTGACCCCTGGTGCGGGGTCATTTATCACCATAGGGCTATGATTTATACAATCTTGGTAATGGCCCATAAAAAGATGCTACATACCAAATATCTAAGCTCGACCTTGCAGTTTTGCAGAAGAAGATTTTCAAAGTTTGCATTTTTAAAATCTATTTTTAGCT
>CM037788.1:919193-963810 GCA_021229015.1 Solen grandis
TATGCACACCTAACTTTCAAGATGTACAATCTGTGAATATTTGAAGAAAATCCGACCATAAATGGCGACTGTAGAGCGTGAACACCATTTTTCACTATTTTAAGCTCTGACGTCATGTGACGTCATAGGGTACTGAAGATGCTTTGTTCAAAAGCGCATACTTTGCTTTCATAACTCTAAATTTTATTATTTAAAACCCTAAAAAAAATTAAGAAGTATGCTTATGACGTCACATGACGTCATATAACGTTCTGATTCAAAATATTTGTAGAAATTCTGCAGAACTGCAAACTGTGTAAGTTTCAACTTTCTATCTCATCCTGAAGCTCTTTAATCCTAAAATGAAATTTTCGGTCCTATGTTCGAATCTTATTTCAGCCAGAGAACTTCGGTCTTTCGGAATTTCGGTTAGCTGACAGGATATGCACACCTTTGATTCAAGATGTACCATCTGTGAAAATTTGAAGAAAATCCGACCATAAATGACGGCTGTAGAGCGCGAACACCATTTTTCACTATTTTTAGCTGTGACGTCATGTGACGTCATAGGGTGCTGAAGATGCTTTTGTTCAAAAGCGCATACTTTACTTTCATAACTCTGAAATGTTCATTATTCTGAACAACTGGCATCATGTCAAAATCATTGCCCTAAAATGAAAATTAAGAAGTATGCTTATGACGTCACATGACGTCATATGACGTTCTGATTCAAATATTTGTAGAAATTCTGCAGAACTGCAAACTGTGTAAGTTTCAACTTTCTATCTCATCCTGAAGCTCTTTAATCCTAAAATGAAATTTTCGGTCCTATGTTCGAATCTTATTTAAGCCACAGAATTTCGGTCTTTCGGAATTTCGGTTAGCTGACAGGATATGCACACCTTTGATTCAAGATGTACCATCTGTGAAAAATTGAAGAAAATCCGACCATAAATGACGGCTGTAGAGCGCGAACACCATTTTTCACTATTTTTAGCTGTGACGTCATGTGACGTCATAGGGTGCTGAAAATCATTGAAATCAAAATTTCCTCACGTGACTAATAAGCCATTAAAATTTCATCATCCTAGGTCCATTGCAACATATAAAAATAAGCGTTTAGTTAGGAAGAAGAAAAGAATAACTAGATTTCATTCGTTGATACGAATGATAGGACTTTCTGCTAACATTGAAAAATATAAAGATTAATTCCGTTAGAAAGAATATATATTAAATTCCCTACCTTTTACTCTTTTTTTTCGTATGGACTTCTCATGCATGAACTTTTTGAAATAAGCCATATTCCAAAAATAAACAAGTAACTGGTGTTGAAAGCAACACATGAGTCCCCTACCGGTGAGGTGCATAATTTTTCCATTACCACACCAACCAGAATTTTGGTCCAAGAAAAACAAGACTTTGGTTAAAGTAAATGTAAGGGAATATTTAAGTTATGACCATTTAAGCAAGACTTACATGTAGAGTTGTTGTCTCTGCTGTGCCCACTATACAATTCATGCAAGCAAGACAGATGCAAGAAATAGAATTAATAATAGTTACCTTGCCTGATCCAAAATGTTTTTCTTTAGTCTTGTTGATGAGAAATGAGAACTTTCACTCTGCATCACCACCCTGACTATATACATGCCTTATAAAATTTATTATAAAGTTATCGCGGTCGCGGGATCCCATTTTAAGCCATATTTTCACTATTTCCGTTACCATAGCAACACAATTTTAGTCAAAGAACAAAAATAAAATGATGTGCATAATCTACATATTGCCATCTAGTCATATACCAAGTTTCATCAAGTTAGCTTGCTTAGTTATAAAGTTATCATGGGATCCCATTTTTGCCATATTTTCACTATTTCCATTAACATAGCAACAACAATTTTAGTTGAAGAACAAAAATTAAATGATGTGCATAATCTACATATTGCCATCTAGTCATATACCAAGTTTCATCAAGTTAGCTTGCTTAGTTATAAAGTTATCATGGGATCCCATTTTTGCCATATTTTCACTATTTCCATTAACATAGCAACAACAATTTTAGTTGAAGAACAAAAATTAAATGATGTGCATAATCTACATATTGCCATCTAGTCATATACCAAGTTTCATCAAGTTAGCTTGCTTAGTTATAAAGTTATCATGGGATCCCATTTTTTTGCCATATTTTCACTATTTCCATTAACATAGCAACAACAATTTTAGTTGAAGAACAAAAATAAAACAACGTGCATAATCGACATATTGCCATCTAGTCATATACCAAGATTCATCAAGTTAGCTTGCTTAGTTATAAAGTTATCGCGGGATCCCATTTTTTTGCCATATTTTCACTATTTCCGTTAACATAGCAACCACAAATTTAGTCGAATAAAAAAATAAAACAATGTGCATAATCTACACATTGCCATCTAGTCATATACCAAGTTTCATCAATTTAGCTTGCTTAGTTATAAAGTTATCATGGGATCCCATTTTTGCCATATTTTCACTATTTCCATTAACATAGCAACAACAATTTTAGTTGAAGAACAAAAATAAAATGATGTGCATAATCTACATATTGCCATCTAGTCATATACCAAGTTTCATCAAGTTAGCTTGCTTAGTTATTAAGTTATCGCGGGATCCAGATTTGAGCGGACAGACAGACGGACGGACAGACGGAGGGCAAACCTATAGTCCCCTCCGGTGTGAACTCCGGTAGGGGACTAATAAATCTTTATTTTGATATCGCTTTCTTATAACTTGACCAATTTTACTATTCTAGGTACCAAAAATAAATGGCCTGAAATTCCATTGTAGCATATTTGGTTCTAGTTTTATAGGTATTCAAAATATAAACAATTAAACTTAAACCTCTTAATTCTGCATATCAAAATTCTTTTTTTATTTTCGTGTACAGTCGCGGGAATGAAATAGTAAATGCTACCATGCAATAGAATCGTCGACGCGTGTAGCCTCGTGAGTAAAATTCAAATAACGCTTGTACATACGATTGAGACGACTGTATTACACAAAGTTACTAAATTTTGCCTAGGTCATACATTCAGGATTTTTACTGCCGTTCTTGATAGGACCATTCCCGATTAAAATGTGTCAAAAGTCTGATCAAGATCCTGTGATTCGTGGCTGGAAATTCAAACTTTTATTAAAATTTGTAAAAACATTTATTTAATCACGACAACAATCAGATATTGTTCAGGAGGCGTCCCGATCCAGCCGTTTCCAGCAGAATTCGTCCCGATTATCCCGTTCTCAATCCGATTCTGATCCGATACAGCAGAATCTGTCACGACATAGTCACGATTGTAATCCGACTAGACAAAATCGGCTGAGTTTCCCGAATGTTACGGGACGCACCTAACTGTCAGGAGTGATTGGCCGACCTCTCCGGACCATTCCCGATCCGTAGGACTCTGTTACGAACATATACGACTGCGTTCAGACAATGATAGGACATTGAGGATAGTAATCCGACTTTTTCGCTTTTCGTGTCGTAGCGCTGTCTGATCTCAAACGGGAGCCATAATCGGCACTGTGTGAACGCCGCATTACAGACAAATTAGCTTGCAGCGTCTTGAACGGATGACATGTGTTGATCATTTTGTTTCAAATGTCTACACTTATACACGATCATGGTATCTCAAGCTGGCAATTAAATTACATTGTACTATAACATATATTTTCACATAGGTTATCATTTATCATAAATTTGGAATATAGCTTGTACAACATTTATCGATAGATGCAACAATAAAGTCGGGAAATTGCAATGTTTCAACAACGGTCTAAATGACATGTGTCAAAACGCTCAAAGGATTATGGGTAACGCAATGCTGCAACTGATATTCATAAGTAACGTAAATAAAATGATTTGACAAAACATTAAATCATTGTCAACACTTGTTTAGTTTGTTTGTTTGTTGGGTTTAACGTCCCACCGACAGTATTTCAATCATTTGGAGACGATGTCTACTTAATGCAGTTATAGTGCTGCCACACTGCAGTATCACGTCGTAGACATGTGGCATGATACCACACCCAGTCACATTATCCTGATACCGGGCCAACCAGTCCTGCAACTACCCTTATATGCTAAGTGTCAAGCAAGGGAGCTATAACAGTACCATTTTTTACGACTTTGGTATCGAACCCACGACCTCCCGCTCCCGAGGCGGACGCTCTAAACACTCGGCCACCGGGAACAGTACACCTGTTTAGCTAGTAATATCAATATGATATAAGTAAAAAGTATTTTTTTTCAATTTATATGACTAATACATATCTGTAAACTTACATTTTCCAAAATGTTTCAATTAAGGTGAAAGCGAAAGTAGGATATTTTATGAAAATTTTTACAATTGGCTTTAAATTCGTATGTAACTTCCTTATTTCTTGATCAATTTCAAAACTCTAGGTGCCAAAATAATCGTCTTAAAATTCTCTACATCTCACCTGCTTAATATGTTGACTTATTTAATATGGGTTTTAAGATATAAGCCGTGAAACTCTTACATAACGAAAAAATCGCTGAAATTCTACATGTTTAAATTCTTATTTTTGATGTAACTTCCTTATACTTGGATCAATTTCAAAACTTTAGGTACCAAAATAATCGTCTTAAAATTCTCTACATTTCACACGCTTTATCTATAGGAATATCTTTAATATTTTTTGAGATACAAGCTCTTAAACCTCTTGAAAAATGAAAAAATCACCAAAGCTATATGCACGAATTTCGTTTTCCCCCATTCCTCCATGAATCTTAGGTCAATCATTAAACTTTAAGCATCAAAAGAACGGCCAAACATTGCTCTACAAATAATATTCATCATCATATTTTCAAAAATCAAATGATTTCGAGATATGAACTGTTAAACACACTGAGGGTTACCGAATTTTTGTTTTTCCGCCATAACTCAACCGATTCAATCCCGATCATCAAAAACTAAATATCATCTGAAAGGTCTTTCTAAGCACTACAAATTATACGCATAGTGTCTCGATAGAATTTTTTCCGTTTTTGAGATATTTAAGGCCGAAGAAAAACCCGATAATTGATATATGACCTTGACCTTGGGATTTTCCGGAAACGGAAGTGACATGGCTCTATAGATTCTAATACTGCATCTTCAGACAAAATTTCAAGTAAATCATGCAAAAAATAAAGCCTACAGGGCTTAAAAACCGTTAAGTTTTAATACGAAAGTTTTAAGAGCATTATGACGTCATGTGACGTCATATCGCGTTCATCTTTTCAGAATGTATAGAAGATCTGGAAACTAATATTCAGCCTAAATCTCAGCTTTCTAGCTTTTCTGGAAGCGATTTTATACGCATTTGAAATTTGACGTCATAGGTTCGAATCTTGGATTCGCCATAAAACATTTGTCTTTTCGAATTTGGAAAAACGGACACCGGGATGCACAACTAGAGCCTAACATACACATTCTGTGAAATTTTGATGAAAATCGATCCAGAAATAATGGCTGTAGACCGCGTACAAACTTTTTCACCTGACGTCAAATCTGACGTTATATGACGTCATATGAATATACAATTCATTGCATCCGAAAGCTCATGGTTTGAAATATATGCCATAAAATTTTCATTGTTCTGAGTCAATGGCAACACCTCGAAATTAACACAAATATAAGAGGAAGAAAAAAAGAATAAGAAGAAGAAGAAGAAGCAGAAGAATAACTAGATGTCATTCGTTTAAACGAATGATAGGACTTTCTGCAACATCTGCTTTATATAGTATATATAGAAGATGACATAATAGATAATCTGTCCAAATTGCAACTTTCTATCTCCTCTATTTCTATATAAAATAGCACAAATAGAACACATTCTGTGAATTTTAATAAAAGTCCGCCCATATCTTGCACATGTAGTTTACATACAACATTTATACTATGTCATATGACATGAAAGAAAAATGAAACAGTGTTCAAATGTAAGTTTCTAACTTTCATCACACATAGAATTTCATCACTCCAGCTCAGTTGTAACCTTGTTTAATTTTAGCCTCATTAGGAAGAAGTATTGAATATTTGTATAGTGCTATATCCTTTCGACACCTGTAACGTAGTTAATCGTATTTAGCGATTTTGGCGTGTTTGGGCTTCCGTAGTTTTGCCATAAATTCCTGGAATTTCGAACTATGGTGATATTTTGAAAGGTAACATCCCAGCCTACAAACTGATGCAATATGAATATCGTTAGCATAACAATGCAGTTTTTAGATGGTCTAAAATGTGGGGCTACGTGTGAATTTTTCAAGGCTTGCAAACTGCTCGCTAGCTACATAGTGTTGCAAATACGGATTTTTGTCTTGTGCCGTTGTACATGTATTAACTGCAATGCTTATTTTGGAAACAGTCAACATTCGACAAAAAACAACAACAACAACAAAAAAAAAAGAACAAAATCAAGATATAGCCCATTAATTGCAATTTGATTTTTTTTTTTTTTTTTTTTTTTTAAGTCGTTGCGCAAGTATTTAAGCCTGGTGACCCCGCGGTGACCTTTTCCATATTTTTATGATGCATGATTATGAAATATCTTATTTTCCATGTAACTTTCTTATATGAAGTCCAATTTCAATAAACTTGGTACCGTTAGAAAGCTCTTAAAACATGCTACATTTTATACGCATAATGTATAAACTTATCTTCAGTCGTTTCTGAGATATTGACTGTTAAACCTCAAGAAAACAGCATATTATCAGCAAAATTAGCTTCATTTCGTTTAGTTTTTTTGCTTATAAATTGGTATTGCGTAAACCAATTTTAATAAACTAAATATCTTTGGAAACGTCAATTATTCAGCTATAATTCTTATTCATACATATATTTACAAAAATCGATATTTATTGAGATATGGCTACATATATGCAGTAGGGGTGAAATCAAAATTTCCTCACGTGCCTAATAAGCCATAAAAATTTCATCGTCCTAGGACTATTGCAACATATTAAAATAAGCGTTTAGTTAGGAAGAAGAAAAGAATAATAGTAAGAAACAAATGACGTCACGTGACGTCATATGACGTCACGACTCAAAATATTTGTAGAAATTCTGCAGAACTGCAAACTGTTTAAGTTTCAACTTTCTATCTCATCCTGAAGCTCTCTAATCCTAAAATGAAATTTTCGGTCCTATGTTCGAATCTTATTTCAGCCACAGAACTTCGGTCTTTCGGAATTTCGATTAGCTGACAGGATATGCACACCTAACTTTCAAGATGTACCATCTGTGAAAATTTGAAGAAAATCCGACCATAAATAACGGCTGTAGAGCGTGAACACCATTTTTCACTATATTTAGCTCTGACGTCACATGACGTCATAGTGTGCTAAAGATGCTTTTGTTCAAAAGGGCATATTTTACTGTCATAACTCTGAAATTTTCATTATTCTGAACAACTGGCATCATGTCAAAATCATTGCCCAAAAATGAAAATTAAGAAGTATGCTTATGACGTCACAAGACGTCATATGACGTCAAGACTCAAAATATATTAAGAAATTCTGCAGAACTGCAAACTGTGTAAGTTTCAACTTTCTATCTCATCCTGAAGCTCTTTAATCCTAAAATGAAATTTTCGGTCCTATGTTCGAATCTTATTTCAGCCACAGAACTTCGGTCTTTCGGAATTTCAATTAGCTTACAGGATATGCACACCTTAGTTTCAAGATGTACCATCTGTGAAAATTTGAAGAAAATCCGACCATAAATGTCGGCTGTAGAGCGTGAACACCATTTTTCACTATTTTTAGCTCTGACGTCACATGACGTCATAGGGTGCTGAAGATGCTTTTGTTCAAAAGCGCATACTTTACTCTCATAACTCTGAAATATTCATTATTCTGAACAACTGGCATCATGTCGAAATCATTGCCCTAAAATAAAAATTAAGAAGTATGCTTATGACGTCACATAACGTCATATGACGTCACGACTCAAAATATATGTAGAAATTCTGCAGAACTGCAAACTGTGTAAGTTTCAACTTTCTATCTCATCCTGAAGCTCTTTAATCCTAAAATGAAATTTTCGGTCCTATGTTCGAATCTTATTTCAGCCACAGAACTTCGGTTTTTCGGAATTTCGGTTAGCAGACAGGATATGCACACCTTAGTTTCAAGATGTACCATCTGTGAAAATTTGAAGACAATCCGACCATAAATGGCGGCTGTAGAGCGTGAACACCATTTTTCACTATTTTTAGCTGTGACGTCATATGACGTCATAGGGTGCTGAAGATGCTTTTGTTTTAAAAGCGCATACTTTACTGTCATAACTCTGAAATATTCATTATTCTGAACAACTGGCATCATGTCGAAATCATTGCCCCAAATTAAAAATAGGTGGTATGCTTATGACGTCCTCTGACGTCACGATTCAAAATATTTGTAGAAATAATGCAGAACTGCAAACTGTGCAAGTTTCAACTTTCTATCTCATCCTGAAGCTCTTCAATCCTAAAATGAAATTTTTGGTCCTATGTTCGAATATTACTTCAGCCACAGAACTTCGGTTTTTCGGAATTTCGGTAAGCTGGCAGGATATGTACACCTTAGTTTCAAGGTGTACCATCTGTGAAAATTACAAGAAAATCCGACCATAAATGGCGGCAGTAGAGCGCGAACACCATTGTTCAATATTTTTAGCTCTGACAGAAGATGCTTTTTTAAAAATTTCATAACTCTAAAATCTTCATTATTCTGAACAACTGGCATCATGTCGAAATCATTGCCCTAAAATGAAAATTAAGAAGTATGCTTATGACGTCACATGACGACATTTGACGTCACGACTCAAAATATATTAAGAAATTCTGCAGAACTGCAAACTGTGTAAGTTTCAACTTTCTATCTCATCCTGAAGCTCTTTAATCCTAAAATGAAATTTTCGGTCCTATGTTCGAATCTTATTTCAGCCACAGAACTTCGGTCTTTCGGAATTTCAGTTAGCTGACAGGATATGCACACCTTAGTTTCAAGATGTACCATCTGTGAAAATTTGAAGAAAATCCGACCATAAATGGCGGCTGTAGAGCCTGAACACCATTTTTCACTATTTTTAACTCTGACGTCATATGACGTCATAGGGTGCTGAAGATGCTTTTGTTCAAATGCGCATACTTTACTGTCATAACTCTGAAATATTCATTATTCTGAACAACTGGCATCATGTCGAAGGCATTGCCCTAAAATAAAAATTAAGAAGTATGCTTATGACGTCACATAACGTCATATGACGTCACGACTCAAAATATATTAAGAAATTCTGCAGAACTGCAAACTGTGTAAGTTTCAACTTTCTATCTCATCCTGAAGCTCTTTAATCCTAAAATGAAATTTTCGGTCCTATGTTCGAATCTTATTTCAGCCACAGAACTTCAGTCTTTCGGAATTTCGGTTAGCTGACAGGATATGCACACCTTAGTTTCAAGAACAGAACAGAACAGAACAGAAATTTATTTACGAAAGACGTGTACATAGTACATAGTCATATACATATATGTGAATTTACATGAAAATATATCAATGAGAAATACATGGTAAGCAAACAATAATATACAAAGCAAAATTGGTACAATACTAGTAATGCACATGGAGGAGAAAGAAGGATTTACAGTTATGGAGGACAAACATTTACAGCAACAATACAATTAATTTGACAATATAATTGTTCTAAGCGCTAATGATTCCTTAACAAAAAGAGAGATTTTACATAGAATATTTTTGTTTTTACAATTTAGAAGTTGAAGAAATTTAAACATTGATGGTCTTGTGTTGTAGTATTTTGGAATATATTTGTTACGTTGCTCATGAAAACAAGTACAGACACAAATAAAATGAAATATGTCTTCTAAGTCATGGGTTTTGCAACATAAACAGCGACGGAGGTTTCTTTCTATTTTATCCTTACCATAACGACCGGTTGTAACACGAAGTGGTAAAAGTGAAAGCCTAAGTTTAGTAAAATAATATCTTAAAGTACGTGGTAATACCTCTAAGTAGGACTCATATCCAAAGGTTAATTTAAAATTACAATATGGATCTAAAGCAGGGCTTTGACAAATACCACCTGACCATTCCTGGATAAATATGTCAATGGCACGTTGTTTAAAAATACTAGGGAAAAGTTTCGTATTTATGACACAACCATTTTCAAAAATATCAGCGAATCCATGACTACTTAACAATTTTTTAACATTGGATACCCAGTTTACTTTACCATTATTACAATCACAAACACCTTGTTCATATATTTTTCTGAGCAAAATATTGTCAGTATTTAACAATTTACACCAGTATTTTATAATTCTAACATATCTTGTAATATATAAAGGATATCGACCGAGTTCACCGTATATACCATTAGAACAAGTATTGGCTCGAACTCTTAATAGAATTTTGCAAAACTTTAAGTGTATTTTCTCTATAGTTTTTGATTTACTGTTTCCCCAGACCTCACTTGCATACCCTAAGATGGAACCTACAAAAGAATCAAACAAATCACAAAGTATTTTAGGCTTCATTGGGAGTTTTCTACAATTTGACAATAACACGTGCAGCGCTTTTATTGCTTTACCAGCAAGATATTCTTGGTTTAATGAAAAGTTGCCTGTGTAATTAAATACCGTCCCCAAGTAATTAAAATCGTTAACAATATCAATGTTATAGTTGTCATAAGTCCAATATTCATTAGCTAAAAGACCACCTCGCTTTCTAAAAACCATAATTTTAGTTTTATCGGTGTTAACCTTAAGACCCCATTTGTCACAGTACAGCTTTAATTTATTCAAACTACATTGTAACTCTTGTGGAGATTTACCAAAAATGGCCATGTCATCTGCAAAAAGTAGTAACATTAAAACAATATCATCAATAGTAATACCAGAATCAATATCTGTTTGTAAAAATAATTCCAAATCTTCCACGAAAAGTGAGAAAAGAATCGGCGAGATTACTTCCCCTTGTCTTAGACCGATAGCGTAATCAAAGAAGTCTGAACTATTATTACATGATTTAACACATGATTTAACTTTACTATACATATCACGTATAATACGTAACAGTTTACCTTTTATACCGGACTTAAACAATTTAAGATATAACGCGTTATGATATATACTGTCAAAACATTTATACATATCAACGAACACTACGTAAAGTCGTTTATTGTTATTTAAATATTTTTGTACAATTGAATTTAAAATGAATATTGCATCTATGGTAGAATGACCTTTCTTAAAACCAAACTGTGCATCTGAAATTATGTTATTAGCGTTGCAAAATGTATACAAGCGTTTGTTAAGAACTGTAGTAAATAGTTTTGATAGACAGCTTAAAAGAGTGATACCGCGGTAATTGCTAGCTTTCGTGGCATCACCTTTTTTATACACGGGAGTAATGAGTCCTTCCGTCCATTTATCTGGAAAATGGCCTGTGTTTAAAATCATATTAAATATATCACATAAATAAGAACCTAATATATCAAAACTTTCAATGAAATATTCATTAAGCAAACTGTCAATACCTGGCGATTTACCAGTTTTCAAACTATTAGCTGCTGAGCGAATTTCATCTATTGTAAACGGGCCGTCTAATTCCTCGAAGCCGCATGACGTATCATTAAAATCATAGCTTTTACAAAAGTCTTCCGATTCTTCATTATTACAACTGGTGATATCATTACTCAATGTTGAAAAGTACTGGTAAAATTCATTTAATGTCACATCTTTACTCTTATTAAATCGTTTTTTCTTAAAATGCTTCCAAAATTGCCTCGGTGACGCTTTCCTCATATCTTCTAATTCTCTTATTCGTAATAATTCAAATTTTCGTTTTTTATCATGAATAACTTTTTTATATTCTTGTTTTACTAAACAAAGATGTTCTCTAGTCGTTCTATGTTTTTTAAATAAATTTAATGTTTCGTGATAACTTTTCTTAGCGTGCTCACAATCAGCGTCAAACCAGTCTGCATTTTTAACAAAGGATTTATCTGAAAAGCTGTCACTGGATTTAAGCCTTGTTGTTTTGGTGAACAATGGATCCGCAACACTGCGTATAATATAGGTAAAATCGTTCAACATATTATTCACGGATACTCTATCAACACAACCCGTATCAGTCGTTGCATGCACTAATTGATTTAAATCAGGTAATTTGCCAATCAAGCCTGCACGAAATGTTTCTCTGTGAGCACTATTCCAAATACACCTTGTGGATTTCTCTTCTTCGCACGAACTTACTTTAGTATTGCATGGGAAAGAAAATGAAATTGGTGAGTGATCACTCCAAACAGTCAAAGGATTAATATAAAAATGTTTTACATGAGAAAAATGTGACTCAAGTGTGAGCAAGTAATCAATTACTGATGCGCCAGTCTGTGAAATGTACGTGAACGTGTCTGTATCGTTCACTCTACCGTTAAGAATTCTGAGACCTGTAGATTTACATACATCAAGTAGTTTTATACCATGACTGTTAACTGTTTTATCAGGTGAGGCCCGGACTAAGGGTATATCGGGTACATAATTTGGTTCATCAATACCCTCTGTGAATCTGTCATGAGTGATATAGTCACATTTTAACCCAACCCTACTATTAAGGTCTCCAGTAACATATACAGAACCAAGCTCGCTATAAAAAGCAACATCATTTTCAAGTACATCAAACAAATTCACGTTTACAATATTATAAGCAGGAGAATTCTCAACCCAGATATAGCTTCCACAAATAAATACATCATGTTCAAAGCTGAAAAAGTTGTGGTCCAACTTTATCCAAATAATAGTATCGAAATGATTTTTTACAACAGTAATGCCATTCTTTAACGATTCCTTATAGTATAAAACTATTCCGCCACTACTACGTTTAGCATTTCTATGTTTGAATTTACGATAAAAGTTATGTGATACATAGTTATTTAAAGAAACATCACTTGAAGAATTGGTCCAAGATTCATAGAGAAAAACAATATCATTAGAAGTTATTAAAGAGGTGAAATCCTTACTATCCTTTTTCACCCGACTAAGACCTTGGACATTCCATGACAGAATGCTCAGTTCATCCTCGGCACAATGCTAGCCTTTACCGGTTTGCCATTCCAAATAAAGTGTCATAAGAGAGCCAAGCTCGGTCACCGGCACGCCTTGCAGCTTTAAGTTTTGGAATTAGTTTCCTCCGTTTTTCTGCTATTTCTCTGGGGAATTGTTCATTCATGTAGAAATTAGTTCCACCGAGTTCCCTCCCTTGTTTTCTAACTGTTTCCCGCTCCTTAAAAAGCGTAAATCTAGCGACAATGTTGCGCGATCTCCCATTTATCCGCTGACCCATGCGATGAACCCGTTCGAACCCAATTTTCTCAGTCAAATCCTTCGCCATCTTCAGTTGTTCATGCATGAAATTTCGGATTACATTCTCTGCATCCTCGACTGTCCCGCTCTGTGTCTCTGGTATATTGCTGAATACAAGGTTGTTCCTCATAGATTGTGCCTGTAGATACGACACTTCATCTTGCAGTTCATCCTTATCTCTCTCTAAACTCAATACCTTACTGCTTACTGTATCCAACTCAAATTCCAAACATTCATGTTTCTCTACAGCCTTATTCAGTTTATCATCCAATTTCTTATTTCTATCTTCCACAGCGCACCAAAGTCTCTTCAGTTCAGTATCGAAATTATCAACTTTTTTTTCAACCTCATGAATTCTCGCTAAGTTCTTCTCTACGCCTAGTAATCTATCGTCTATCTTTTTTAGGTATGATAGTATTAGGCTTGTATTTCGTTCATTATCTGTAATCAACTCATCAGTTCCGGACATTTTACGATTACTAGACTTTTCAGTTGGATCAACTTCAAAAACCTCATTTGTCCTTTCGCTAGAAGCACATATATTCTCAATCTTAGACATATACAACACTGCATTAGATTCATTCAATATATCACTATCCGAGACGTAATCATCCTCGGACGGGCCTCTTATTTTCGAGGTTTTGCTCTTACTCTTACTTGAATTATGATTGTCCGAGCCACTGCTTCCTCTATCTTTACGCTTCTTACGGTTATCCATTAAATGAATCCATTAATCCATTAAACAAATCCAAATAAATCCGTAAATCAATCAATCTGTAAATCAAATCCACATTTTCACTTGCATTCAAAGTTACTAGAATTACTTAGTTCATGATTTGTACTCCATAAATAAGTGCCCGATAGTTTAAGCTACCTGTGTATGGAGCTTCTAAAAACACGTCCGCTCACCATGAAAACCCCATCAGAAACAGATGTACCATCTGTGAAAATTTGAAGACAATCCGACCATAAATGACGGCTGTAGAGCGCGAACACCATTTTTCACTATTTTTAGCTGTGACGTCATGTGACATCATAGGCTGCTAATAATCATTGAAATCAAAATTTCCTCACGTGACTAATAACCCATAAAAATTTCATCGTCCTAGGACTATTGCAACATATTAAAATAAGCGTTTAGTTAGGAAGAAGAAAAGAATATTAATAATAAAAAAATGACGTCACGTGACGTCATATGACGTTTATTTTCACATAATTGTTAGACACCCAGAGACCTACTAACTGACAAAATTTCAACTTTCTATCTCAAATAGGACAGTTTTTATAAGCATTTAAAAATTGACGTCCTTGGTTCGAATCTTGGATCCGCCATAGATGCTTGGACTTTTCGAATTTTGAAAAAAGGACACCGGTATACACAATAAGAACGTAATATACACATTCTGTGAAAATTTGATAAAAATCGGCCCATTAATAATGGCTCTGGACCGTGTACAAACTTTCGTAGTCAATTTCAAATGTGACGTAATATGACGTCATAGGCTTCTGAAAATCATTGAAATCGAAATTTCAGCGTCTGAATCATGTGTCATTAAATTTTCATTGCCCTTCGACAATTTCAACATATAGAAATACCCTTGTTAATATTAGAAATACATTATCATATAATGACGTGACGTGAAGTCATATGACGTTTATTTTTACAAAATTTTTAAGACTCCCATAGACCTATATACTGACCAAATATCACTTTTCTATCTCAAATAGGACCGATTTTATGAGCATTTAAAAATTTACGACCTTGGTTCGAATCTTGGATTCGCTATAGAACCATGGACTTTTCGAATTTTGAAAAACGGTCACCGGGATGCACAACTAGAGCCTAACATACACATTCTGTGAAATTTTGATGAAAATCGGTCCAGAAATAATGGCTGTAGACCGCGTACAAACTTTTTCACGTGACGTCAAGTCTGACGTTATATGACGTCATATGAATATACAATTCATTGATCCGAAAGCTCATTGTTTGGAATATATCCATAAAATTTTCATTGTTCTGAGTCAATGGCAACACCTCGAAATTAACACAAATATAAGAGGAAGAAAAAAAGAATAAGAAGAAGAAGAAGAATAATAAAAAAACAGTACAAACCCAATATGACTTTCTGCCTGTAGGCAGAAAGTCCTAATAAGAAAATAAAAAAACAACCAATAGGACTTTCTGCTTGAGGCAGAAAGCCCTAATAAAAAAACAGTACAAACCCAATATGACTTTCTGCCAGTAGGCAGAAAGTCCTAATAAAAAATAACAGTACAAACAATAGGCTTTCTGCCGAGGCAGAAAGTCTAATAAACATCAAAACAATAGGTCTTTCTGCTAAAACCAAAAAAAAAAAAAGGGCCTGTAGGCAGAAAGTCCTAATAAACAGTACAGAAACAATAGGTCTTTCTGCTTGAGGCAGAAAGTCCTAATAATAAAAAACAAAATCAACAAAAAAAAAAATCAACAGAGGAAGAAATAAAATAAAACAGAAGAAGAACAATAGGTTTTCGCACTGCGATGTGAAAACCTAATAATTCCCCACCAATATTGAATCCAAGTAAAAACTTTAAATAAATCAAATAGAACATGAATGCTTTATTCAAAAATGATAAAAATTCTTCCATTGATGTGTTGTTTTTTTTCCAACAAAATATCACTATTGTTTTCTTATATTCATTTGTACACATTTTTTTTTAAGTGCTAATACTTTAGGCTACAAATGGGGGAAACAGATTTAACAGTATGGAGTAAGTTTGTCAAATTTGGATCAATTTTGTTAAATTTTTGTGGAAAATGCACCTCTCATGAATTTCTGCGACACCCGGGAGAACGAATACACTTTTCCAAGTTCACTCGATGAAATAAATTTACAAAAACAAATAAATATTCTCTATATATTTAGCTTATCAGAAATTAAACATACACGTAAACAGTAGAACCCCGCCTAACCGAACATCATTAAACCGAATTCCTCGCCATTTCGAAGTTTATTTTCGGTCCCAATTTCTTCCCTTCTTATTTTAATTAAAAATAAAAATTTTAATCCGAATTTCGCTTTTTCGATTTTTTAATTACCCCGGCCCCGAGGTTTCAATTTATGTACATTTTTCAATTTTTATCGTCCTTATCAATCGTATCCGGTCAGTAACCAAGTTTATTTTGCGGAGGCACCTGGAGTGATGGCTCAGGCAAGTTTTTCACACCTCTTTTCGAGATTGGGATGGGCAACGAGTGTCCCACCGGAAATGGTGATTATTGCTAATCGATGTCTGACATAATAATATGCACGTGCCAGCAGATAAACCCAGGTGTCAGATCTTAAGTGCATTCCATATCATCGCGTTCGTCACCTGCATGCAACGCTACCTGAAGCAGCAGATCGACGGTAAAAATATGTATCATTGCCTAACATGTTAGAATAATTTTGTTCATCAGAAACATCTAAGTAGATCATGATAAATTTTCATTACTTTTCATAAATTGCAAATAGTATATATGTACACCTAAAAGGTGGTTTTCACGTCATAACGATTTCCACAATATCCACCGGTAATGAAAACGCAGACATGCAGGCTCACAAACTGAAATTTCCATAGGATTTTTAATCCGAATACTCATTACAGTGGTCACGCGATTCCTCAATGTGGCGATTTATTGAATACCGGCGATGACTCTAGCTACAAGCCTGGTCTCTTGTTTTCGCCCTACTTATTCTATATAAATTTATGGGCGATTCTTCAAACATACGATTTTGGATTCCTCGAGCTCCGTCCCCGGTCCCTAAATAGCATATTCTATATAATTTCTATGCAAATTCTCGAAGTCGATAAGAAAACCTATCTGTATCTCCTTGACAAGCAAACGCCAGCCCTATGACCACCTATCCCTGTAATTCACACCTTTTCACACATCGTCAAACCTCCAAGAGTACATAGGTCAATCGTTATATCAACACGGACATGTAAAACGTATTTTCTCATCTACTGATCATGTAACAAACTGGACGGATCTGCATAATTAAATCATTTGTCATTAAAGAAGCCTATTTTGTTTGTTTGTGTGTTGTTGTTTTTTCTCTGTAATCATTAATTTGGAGAACCACGGAAAAATGTTTAGTGTTTATTACAAGAATGTAAAAAATACACAACGCCGCAGATCCCGTCCGACCTCGAGAAATCGAGTGACCACTGTATTTCGAAGTTTCAGCTTGGTCCCAAGGACTTCGGTAAAACGAGGTACTCTTGTTTTTTCGTTATAAGAACAATCAGTACAGGAGCGGTAAAGAAAATTGAGCTAAATGGATGAGAGGTTTACACAATTTTATGTGTTCAAAGAATGGAAACAGGAAGAAATATATAGAGAGATAACAAAATTACAATTTATTTACCCACATTCAGTACAATATAGTCATAGCAGAATAATTCTGTACATTTTGAGATTACATTCATTTTAGTCCCAAAAGTGCACTTTGATTTAGTTTTGACCTATTAATATTAATTTTCTGTGAAAGGAAATGATTATGATATGTATTAAAGTATATAGTTTTATAAATTGTCTCATTTTTATCGGCACACAGTTATCTATGGCCTTCATTTACAGTTCTTCTATAAAAAGAAGACCCTTGATTGGTATTTAAATATCAATTCACCTGATAAGACATACTCTATAAAAATAACAGATAATGGAAAAATCGTTTAAAATCCAGCTTTAACACAAAAAGTATCTTATATATACTAAAACACAAACATAAAAAACACTAAAAATCCTCTTTACCACAAGAAACACATACACTCAATATAAACGACTATAACATTACAATTACAAAATGTAAGTTTATTCAAATATCATAGAACGCACTTTTTCACATTTTATATCGCGTCTAGTTCGTAAAGCTTGACACAAGTTTTTAAATCGCTTAACATTTTTTTTTTCTTTTTCAAAAGTCAGAAGGTATTGGGATAAATTTAAAGCATTTTTCATTTTTTTAAAACTTTAAACAATACAACATATCATTATCAATTATTTAATATTATTGCTTTTCAGCAGCTTAGGGCCACTGGCTCAAGCTCAAGGATTGGTTTTGTATTGCTTTATACTTAAATATTTTAATAAACTTCATATACAGGGTTGAAACTAGAATTGACAAACTCAAAAGCATCCCTTTATATGGGTTTTCTCATTGTGATACAAATGCAAAAGAATCTTGAATTATGTTTTTATCTTAAATGTTACCACCGTAATTGAGGTTTTCTTGTTTGTTTAAGTTTATATTGTCAGTAAACACTTCATAAAATAACAGAGAAAGACTGTACGTACAAACTGATGCGGTACAAGCACACATCACGAAACCACATCTGACAATAAATAACAATTACACAATAGGTGTATCATATTAAAATATGCATGAATATGTATGCAAAAAAAGAATATATATATATATATATATATATATATATATACATATATATATATATATTCAGTGTATAAAAATAGTTTGTTTATTAGTTAATTCATAAGTTATAAAAATAGTGATTCCTATGTGCCTTTTAAGCTGGGCCCAACCATTTGCAAATTCAGATGCAAAAACGAAAATACGTCATTATAGGGTTTTGAATATATGTGATTTTTGTACCTTAGAAAAATAGTACACAGTATTTACATAAAAACCGTTCTTTCGGACGCTGAATTTGAAGAAGAAGAGAGAGAAAAAACACTATTCGGACAGTTAAACATCCAATGTGTAGTAAATGATAAGTAGGCTTCGTAGCTTAACTCTTATTACTTTTGGTATTCAACTGAAAGAATAATATTTCAATATTTTATTTTATCATTCAAAATATCATTGGATTGACTACATTTGCTCCTTATTTTCAGTCGAAATGTCCATCAGTCAAGACGTCCCCAACTTAAATCGTTCCTAATTTCATTCAACCGTTTTCTTTTCATCAGTCAAAACGTCCCCTTTGTGAATTCTTAGTTTTGTTAATTTATTTTTATTAATGTGTATGTGTGATGAAATAAAGTATAATCATCAATGGAAATAAGTAATATTGTGTTTACGGTATAATAAAATTAATATATTTTTTTTAATTTTTGTAGTAAGTAAAAATTATTTTGGAAAAAATAAATATATTATTCCTTTTTCAATAAGTTTGTATAATGTTTGTTTTAATTGTTACATTAATAAAATTGTTTTTTTATTATCATTTTGGCTTTTTCTCAGCTAGTTTACTTTTCAATTCTTTGTTTATATGTGTAGGTATGAAGACGGCAAAAAAGCGTAAATTACAGATACAGAAAAAGTTATCCCATGAAGGTTAGTTTAAAGGTGTTAAATCAATTACATTTCATTTCACCGACACATGTTTTTTCCAAGAATGAGCAAGTAAAGGTGCATCGCACACGCAACACTGGTAAGTGATATAGAATTTCTGTAAATTAGTGTTTATTTATTATATTAACTTATATACTGAATCATAAAAAAGATTGTTCCTAAAATAAGAAATCATCATATACGCCCATATACATGCGTGTCCTAATTTATATGATGCCTATCAAATTATAAAAATATAGAATGTAAATATTCGTCAGATTTTGTCTCTTGTTGGCAAGCAATGTTATACCGACCAACAAGTCTTATTTGAGGGTTCTGCACCAATCGGCGCACAAAGTAACAAAGTAATGCATAATGTATTTATCGTCTATAAAATTGTGTCTGTAAAACCGATAGCCCATATTTTAATTCAATGTAGCACGTCAACGGAAACAAATTGTAAACAACATTTAATATATCAATTACAATAAAAGTATAGTATATAATATTGTAGAGCATCGTACTGTATTAGTTTATATAAAACCATTCGTTAATGACATGCATTAAACGATATAAATTTACATTAGATATATATGAGGGACAGGGGGACATTTTGACATGTCGGTAAGCATGTTTCCGAATACAAATGTGAAATAGTATGTGAAGTTTCCTCATACATTTATTTGTTGTTTTATTTATTCTTGTGTTTCATATACAACTCTGGCGACTATAATGGACGTAATCATTATGTTTGTGTATACACCGGGAAGCCAGTGATTACATATTTCATTATTATGTTGTTCAATACATTTTAATGACTTTTCATATTCGACTTAGCAACAAGAAAACTACAGCATCTCTAAATTGTTATTAAGAGAGTACATGGACGTTTGAAACAACATGTCGGAAAAATAACAGTTGAATGATTCACATCCCAAAATATCTTAAATATAGAACTGGATCTGCGTTTCTGTTTTAAGGAAAGCATATGCCTAATCCACATTATGCAAAAAGAATACATTTGCATTATTATACATCCATTTTGTGTCTGAAACAAAATAATAGCTTCCATACTTGATCCTTGTATTATCTGATAATTAATAATGCCCGACACAAGATGATGCTGAATTTAAAAAAAAAATAAAAAATACATCAATGCCTAACACAAGATGATGCTGATTAAAAAAATAAAAATACATATACAAGTTTTAATTAAATTCATCGTAAATAAGTTAAACTAATATACGAACTAAGTTTTCTAAACATAAATATATTTTTACATTGTTAAACATATCTCACAATCAATATCTATTAATGAAATTAGTAATTTTACACTTATTACAAGGTAATACTGCCGACAAAAGCAATTATGTTTGCACCTAAATTAAAAAGCGTGTGTGTTTTGTGTTTATTTTTTGTACTTTGTAAATCTTTATATGTCAAAATTTAAAACGAAATACATACATGTATTATGAATAAGTGTTTTCTCATCTTAGAATTACACTTCAGCTATCTTACTATGGAAGCTTATACTCGCCCCCTTATAAGGAGAATATAATTTTAATATAAAGATAAAAATCACGCATCATGTAAAAATGCTTAAATATGATAATTTCATAAGTGAAGAATATCATAAATATCTTACATTGAGCCTTAAAATAAAAATGTTACTTTTTCCTTGATAGTTATGAAAAATAACTCGAAATCTCTAAAAAATGAAATTGACAACAGTTACTTAATATTACCCACTAAATTTTATTTTTTATGTTTTGTTGTAGATTTCGTGTTTCCCTAACCATCTATCAACATACATGTTCTTTTATATAAAATATGCAGTATGTAAAAGGAGCTTTACTCTGATTAATATACCAGTAAAACATGTTCCTTTAACCTTTGAATTCATTAGAACTTAAAAAATACAAAAAAAAAAAAAAAAAAAAATATCTGCTTTTTACAAAGGTAAGATTTATTGCTAACAAGTTCCTTACAAAACACTCACTCAGTCCCTCACCGCGTGGGTTCGAATCGCGGCAGGGTCGTTCGGATTTTCATGTAAGAAAGCCTTCCAGCTGGCTTGCGGTAGGTCGGAGGTTCTACCTGGATTGCCTCCGTGCATTCGGGGTCTTCCTCCACCTGTAATTAGCTGGATGTCGCTATATGACTGAAATACTGCCAAAGCGACGGTAAATTCAAATAGTCAAGTCAAGTCCTTACAAAGATATAACTATTCTGCAAGTATTTTTCATAAGTGCGATTTAAATTAAACATATAAATTGTATATCAATGAATAATCAATACACATGTTTTCATTACATAACCCAGCTTATCTACGATTTCATACAGCTATACAATATCTTTTCATTTCACAGGTGAGTAATATCAACAAATAGTACCACGCGCCACAAGTCGAATGTATTCTTAAACATGGCTGACCCATTTTTTTTATATCAAGAATTGAGCCGGATGGTTTCAGTGAATTTTACTCGAGTTCTTATTGAAAGAATATTACGTTCTATTAACATGTAAATAAAAATATTAAACGTTTAAGCCGGACTTTTTTCACTCGCTCCAAGTATGCTATAAGTATAATTTGCTCATGGGTATTCCCCGCATAATCAAAAATAGACAAAGGTGACAGGAAATGTTCGTTTTGGGGTTGTGTTAATAAACATAATCTTAAACTCGTATTATTTGATAAAAAATATTGAAAGTCATTACATGATTTAGTATTTTTCTCGCCAAAGAAAATCTATTCAAATTTTATATCAAATACATCCTCTTCAGTTTTTCGCCTGCAGTTATGCTTAAAATGTCAGATTTTGCACGTGGACCTCGTGTACAATGAACGGGGTCCGATATTGTTTGGAATAAAGCACTATTAATCGATTCTAAAACTGATAGGTATTACAATGCGGCGACTGTCAGAGGCCGAGAGAAATCGTGCAATTTGGATCCTCCAGGGTGACGCATACATTGTTAATGTCAGACAGATGTTTATTTGCAGTCGAAATGCAGTTAATGAGCTTGTCAGACGTTTTATGCTAACATTTCATGTACCCGATAGTCAAAGGTCAGGTAGACAAAGGGCAAATAGCCAAGGGACGATCATGCCACTGTAGAAATGCACTTAGTTGACTGGTTAACGCTCGCGATGTTGACGGCACCCGCGTCTGACATTTTTGTTCAAACTGTTCGGAATATGTTGCGAACACAGGCGCTCCCAATCAGAATGCGTCGTAGTTATGTCATAGTCAGGTAAATAAAGGGTGGGCACGTGCGCACCGTCACTGGCGTCGACGTGATTGGATTACAGTATTGTTTTCGGACGAATCCCGATATACAATCTCAGTCATGCCAACGAGTTTACTGTCGGTAAGGTGTCTGTGTTTGACAACAACATCGGGTGGCGTTTTGGAATGGGGAGAAATAATTGAGGGAACAAAATTCCCAACTGATTGGTCTGCGACGTTTTAAACGCCGAAGCTATTCCGTTATGAGAAGAAATGCTTCAGCTGTTTTTCAACAGAATTTAACAGGAATGCAATATCGACACTTCGACTATCATCACATTCGTTGAAAATTGAAACTGGTCGATATGGTAACAATAGAATTGAACGTAACTTGCGTTTATGTACTGTATGTCACTCTGGTGATATAGAGGACAAGTTCCATTTTATATTTAAATGTCCATTACATCGAGACCTACGTAATAAATATAATAGTAAATACTACTGTAACAGACCAAGCTTTATAAAACATTGTCAATTGATACAATCTTCTAATAGGTTAGAATTATTGAGATTAGGGAAATTGTGTATCACGCATTTAGCATGCGCAATTCATTTATTAACGTTTCATAATTATGCTCCTCATTATGGAATATGTAAGTGTGTATTTTGTTCCATGATATATAACTGATTTTTGGTAATGACTGTTATTTCATCATTAATATGTTGCAACTTGTATTAATTATTTGCCATCCTCTATATGCGGAAAATAGTCACATTTTTAGCACACTACTTTGTCACGACCTTGTTTAAAGCTAAGATGTATTATATGGTTTGTATGCAACTAGAAACTTGTATAGGTTTACGAAATAAAATATTTTGAATATTGAATCTTTAATGTCCGTCTACATACGTCGAGGATCATATGCAATGACCAGCTATGTCTAAAGACATGAAGCCGCTGGAGTATATCTGGGACGAGCTTGGTAGAAATATCCGCCGACGTCATGCACCGCGAAATATCATAAGTTGACAAAAGCCCTCGTAACGGAATGGGGCAATCTTCCCAACCATCTTATACAATTTTACATCAATTCGATGCAATGACTCGTTGGCGGTCGTTGACACGACTGATGTTGTATCGGGATTCGTCCGAAAGCAATACCTTATTATCCCCCGCCGAAAGGCGGCGGTGGATATAGTAATAGTCTCCGTCCGTCCGACATTTTTGTCCGGAGCATAACTCGAAAAGTATTTGAGATATTAACTTGATACTTCATAGGTGGATAGATCTCACTGAGGAGGAGTGCAGTGCACAAGAATGATAACTCTACCTTTCATAATTTTTTAGTTAATGCCCTTTGTTATTTTTTAGACTTAATTTTTGTCCGGAGCATAACTCGAAAAGTATTTGAGGTATCAACTTGATACTTTATAGGTGTATAGACCTCATTGAGGAGGAATGCAGTGCACAAGAATGATAACTCTACCTTTCATAATGTTTTGGTTATTGCATTTTTGTTATTTTTCAGGCTTAATTTTTATCACAGTGACCTTGACATTTTACCTGTAGACCTCAAAATATAGGAATTCGTAGGTCTTCACTTGGGTTTCATATCTATAATCACTTTAAACATCAGTCTTCATTACCAGAAATTTTCTTTTAAAAATGAAATATTCTACTCTCCAACACATCTTCTAAATAGCAAGCTTTCGGCGGGGGGTGGTCATGTCAACATGGCTCTTGTACAGACTTTGGGTCTATTTGCTTGGAAGCACAATTCGCAGTTTTTGGGTGAATCCTACGGTCTAGTATAGAATAGTGCAAGCTAGTGACGTCACAGTCTCTATTTATAGACTGTTTGATCTCCTGAAAAATATGTCCGGCCTGCTAGTTCTTTTTCAGTTTGTATAAAAATTTTGAAATTGTATTTTTTATCTGGAATTTTAATCAAGGTTAAACTGAATTGTCTAATTAAGAGATGATACTCTGGTGAGCGTTTTAGGGCCATTATGGCCCTCTTGTTCCATTAGCGTCGATGCCAGTGACGGTGCGCACGTGCCCACACTTCTTAAAGCCGAAGGTGGTCAACCCGATATTAATTTCAAACAAAATACGCATAGTCATAGTTAAATTGTCAGTAAAATCTGAAAAAAAAGTTGCACAGCCATTATCCTAAACTGATAAAATCAAAACTGACACCTATGATTTAAAATGGCGAAGTTTTGAATCATATCAAAATTTATCAAACATGCCTATCCTTTCTATGTCATGCCCAGCATTTGCTTACACCATCCTGAAAAAAAATCAATCAAACATACATTGTCAGGTTTCTCTTTTTTGTTGATGACTTCATATTCTGTATTTTATCCGTTTCATTACATGTATATAAGAGGATCGGATTTAGCTTCCGTAAATTACTCAAAAAGAGGGGAAGGATTGGGGGTGGGGAAGGAGATCATAATAAGGGCTACTCAGACTTTCTATAGACGGATTGAGTGAAGTAAACAAATGTTAATTGTTTGGTTATTCATTAATGCCAAAAAAATAATAAAAAAAATTGAGCAATGTATCACAGTGAATATCTTTTTAAAAAAATCTATTTGTCAAACTTCCTCTTCTCTGGACTCCTGATTAACAATCTGTCTTTTTTTGACAATGGTGTGCAACAAAACTAGGACCTGGTCTAGTTTTTGATCCATTTTTGTAACCTGGAAGAAATAAAAACATATCATTACACCGATATTTCTCGTATAAATTATTACAATGGTTACATTAGCAATATAGCCACCCATTTTATGATTTATGATTACTAAGTCTAACATTTCAGAATAATCTGAAACGGAATAAATATGAATATTATTATTATAATGTACATAAGTTTTCACTATAATGACAGTCATATAATCAAACTGCTATTTCAACGACTTGTCTGATTCATATTTTAACATCAGTTGACTACCGTCGGTCTAATGGGTGTGAACGTTTACATGAAATCGTCAATATTATTTACTCAATTAAGAAGTTAAAACAATTTTCTCTAGTTATACACATATTGTATCATATGCTTTACGGATTAGAAATAATCATCTGTCTCTACAAGGGGCCCCCATGGCCGAGAGGGTAAAGTCGCTGACTTTAACGCTCACTCAGCCCCTCACAGCGTGGGTTCGAATCGCGGCAGGGTCATTCGGATTTTCATGTGAGGAAGCCTTCCAGCTGGCTTGCGGTAGGTCGGTGGTTCTACCCGGATGCCTCCTTGCATTCGGGGTCTTCCTCCACCGGTAATTAGCTGGACGTCGCTATATGACTGAAATACTGTCGAAGCGACGGTAAACTCAAATAGTCTAGTCTGTCTCTACAAACGTGTAAACATGATAGTAAGTCGACAGCTCTTCGTTTATGTACAGGCACCGTTTCAATGGAAGTCTCGAATAAATTTTGATGCTGATTACACATTTAACATATCTCAGTGTAGATGACGACAAAATGTTAACCTTAGTATCTATATTTATATTTGAACAACATGTTTACCTTATCCTCTATACGCATAACCCTAGCACTGATTGTCTGCCTCTCACGCTCCTTGTAGTTTTTTGAATGAAGAATTCCTGGTTTACCAAGGGACTGGTCGATTCTATGTTGAAATATATAAAACAAATATTGGACAGAGATTTGATGTGTCATCTTATCCATTTTGAATGTATAATGTCTTTTAATTATCAACATATACAGAAATTCTGAAAGTTGAAAAAAAAAGTGTCTGACAGAACCTGATGTTTTGTCAGTCCGAAAGAAAATGTGTCAGCCCGCGAAATAAATAATAAAACCAACTGTTTTAGCGCCCATTCTTTTGTATCAGTTCTTAATTTTCTTTTCCATGTGTTTTCCTTTTCAATATCCTTCCTTAAATCTAATTTGAATATGTGCTGTTAAAAATAAAAATCCTAAATCCATTATTAATAATATACCTCATTTGTATAAATCATTTTTAATTCTATGTGACGTCATCGGGTCCATTATGTAAAGGTTAGTTCATAATTGCCTTAAACAACACGACATAGTCACGAGGACGGAACTAAGCTACCGATAAAACTTAACAAAAGTGTGAGTTTTTTTTGGTTGCATAGTCCACACTTATTGATTTTACGAAAGTATTGACTACGCGTTATAGTCCACGGTGACTTTAAACAAAGCACATGGCTTTTTCCTCTCGTCCAATCAGGGGATTCTCCAACAATTTGTGAAAATCAATAAGTGTGGACTATGCAACCACATAACTCACTATGTTGTGACATTTTGTCGCTAGCGGAAGGAAAATGCCATGTGCTAGTTCATAGTTGCTTTATCGTGTTGTTGTTGTTGTATTGGGGTTTACCGTCGCTGCGATAGTATTTCAATCATATAGCGACGTCCAGCTAATTACAGGTGGAGGAAGACCCCGAGTACACAGAGGTACCCGGGTAAAACCACCGACCTACCGCAAGCCAGCTGGAAGGCACTATATCGTGTAGTTAAACTATGAACTAACCTATACATAATGGACCGGATGACGTCATCGCTTATAACTTTTTACGACGTGTAGAGTTCACGCTTACCAAACTTGAGTTGTTTAACCATTCAAATTCAAAAGATTCTGATAATACTGAAAAGATAACAATTTAGGGCGAAATACAAGTTTATAGACTGATAAGTCGGACCTCGGAAGGTATATGGACCTCAGCTTCGCATATAGCTTCCTCAGTTTTGTTAATTAGAATTAGAACATGTTAATCTGGGCAGTCTTTCTTTTTGCAATTAAAAGTGTTTGGATAAGTCAGGGATTAGACCGTTCTCCTTCATAAGACTGCATAATTATCTTCGTACTAAATGGTATTATTTCGTACTTAATGGTTACATTAAAAAAGGAAGGGAGGACAATGTTTTGTGACAAAATTTATAAAAAACGCTTTTATAACGAAATTCAACATTGAAAATGAACCAGGTTGTGTTTAAAATGCATAAATTAGGAAAATCCTAAGCGTAAATGAGGTATTTTTTCTCTTATAATGATAATATGGTTAATCTATTGTTCCAAACGAGCTTGGCAACAGCCGGGGAAGGTTATTTCCGGTTCTTCCGTACGGTAGTGAATATAAAGGTACGTTTTTATTTGTCAATTAAAAAGCAAACGGAACTGACATTTCCCGGGAAATCTTCATTGAGTTACGGAGGTCTAGAAAGCATTAATATGCACACAGTACTTAATCATTGACGGACAAGCACGTACATGAAAATCATATCTGCTTTCACAATATATTTAATTTAATATAATGACCAATGAGCGCTTACATTTTATTCACTGCAAAAGATACCGGAAGCAGCCGGTCCTGGCTGTTGTCAAGCGCGATTGGGACATTAAAAACTCTTGTTAGGCATTTATAAGAGTAAAAAACAACACGGGATACGGTTCGATTCTTAATTTCTATTCATTTGAAATGCAAATGATTCATTTTACTGATCATTTTTTGCTGAAACTTAGCCGTAAACAGTGTCACCCCTTCCTTTTTTTAATGTTACCATTAAGTACGAAACGATTTGTACCATGAAACTTGAGCCCTTGTGGTTTTAGTCGAGTGTAGTGTCATTGCCATGGTCGCAAGCCTATTAATTACCCGAATTCGTGATTCCCTCAGCATTGTTCTCGTAACATTTCGGATATGTTGCATTTGACAGATAGCCGAGATTATCCGTTTGTGTACACGTCGTATGCAGGTTTCCCAAATTTTTAATGATTGTGGGAAGGAACAACCAATCAGAAACACAGGAGCTCGAAGTTCTATATGATTCAACCCAGGCAACATCGAGACCCTGTGATCAGTAATTGGCTGCTTGTTCTGGTATTCTGTTTTGATTTTTAACAAAATACATACCCGGAAACCTTTTTTTTTTATTATGAGCCCAATTATAATATTATTTAGCCTTCGCAGTTCGGTTTATAATGCAGCAGATGTAGCAATCAACATATAATATATAATTCTGTATAAAAAACTTAAAATGCAATTTGTTCATATATACACACATATTAAACAACAACACTTGCAAGCATTTGCCAATAATTCTTGAAAGCTTAATTCAAACTTTACGTTAAGTTCATTCTACAGTGCTAGGTTATTGTACTGGGGCCAAGACAAAAATAACTGGTGGTTAAGCAACGACCGGTTAATAATAAACTGAGCAAATCTTTTTTTGGGGTGTAATGTGACAAGATCGCGGGAGATTAGCCGGTGTTTTCAATATATTTTACCCTTACAGTTTAGGCAGTGGTAGTTGTAGTAAATTAGGGTCGACTTTGCAGTACATAGCTTTATAGTTATATGAAGATTAAATGACATTTACAACAATTAAAGAAGATAAACATTGAAAATAGCTGGTCAATCGAAGAAAAATATTTATCACAAGTGCTTTTTATGATTTATGGGCACATTTTTAATCTCACAGCTGTAAAAAAAAGGTTGGGCAGACGGACCGATTCCCTTTTGAACGTTGTCGGATCGGATCCAAATTTATAGATCAGGTCAGTTTGACCGACGGTTTTCACGAGGTCTTTGGTAATATTGCCTGGACTTATTACACTGAATTGAATAATGAATAAAATATACCAGTGCTTGAAATTTTCAAAATATATAAAGAAATCTTATTTGGTTTTTACACAAAGAAGCATCTGGAAGAGAGAAATGCATTATATATATATATATATTTTCGTATGTTAAAACTGTGTCTTCTTACATTTCATTTTTTATTTAATAGTTTACATTGTAATAGTTTACATTTTGTTCTATTTTCAATTTGTTGATTTAATTCTAATCTGGTCATTCTGAATTTCATATCTAATATGCGGATATTTTCACCTTCTTTGAAGTTCCTTTATTCGAACCATCATGTTCAGATGGCCTTGTGAATATTGCTCTATGACGTCACGAACATCGTATGGTTTACGTGCTTGCTGGAGTGAAAATATTGAATTATTCTGAATCGTTTCATGATCCATGATAATAATAATAATAATAATAATAATTGATATACATTACATATATTATCTAAAGAAACATTCGCATGCCTAAAAACGACTTAGCATTAGTAACAATATATACATTATAAGCAGTCGATATCTTTTTTTTTGTTACCGACACAAAACAAACATAAGCTATGGCAATCAATATTATTTCATGAAATCTTAATCATTTTTCATTCCAGACAATGCTTCTATAGTGCAATATAAACAATTTAAAACTTGCCATGGAAAACAATGCTGGAAATAAATATAGACTTGCATGTCCAACCTTTTCTTGGAAAGAACTCCCTCAACTAGGCATATATAAACGAGCGATTTAATAACGGTGTTACCTGAAACTTTCTCCTTGCTACAAAGTATTTAATTTTGCGCAATACCCTTATTGCTGTCTTGTGGGCCTCCGTCAATCTGTGGAAGAGATCAATTCTGGCAAAAATAAAAAGAATCACAGTCCTTGAAACATAATTATACCATTTTAAATTAGAAATATTTGAATCATAAATCGTGCTTCACACTCAGGTGTAAAGTGATAGTCTCTCAGAAGCCGAATTAGGTTCAATACTGAGCTTATAACGGTAATTTTCGAAGGGTATTAATTTTCTTCGATTTCGTGGGCGGCATTATCCACGAATATTAATCCTCGCGGAAACTTTTTATTATTTTTAAACCTCAAAAGTACATAATGTACCTGTTACTAAGTATAGTAACACAAATTCGTAGCCTTAAAAAAAACGTCCCGTATCTGATAAAGTTTTTCTCAATTTTGTTGTTGTATTGTTGTATTGGGGTTTACCGCCGCTGCGATAGTATTTCAATCATATAGCGACGTCCAGCTAATTACAGGTGGAGGAAGACCCCGAGTACACAGAGGTACCCGGGTAGAACCACCGACCTACCGTAAGCCAGCTGGAAGGCTTCCTCAAATGAAAAATCCGAAGTCCCTACCGGGATGCTCAATTTTGTCTTTATAGTAGCAGAACAAATATGATAAACGATCTTGGAAACGGTACCGTCATTTCAATTTTGAACATTGCCGTGATTAAGATTTTGCGCCATGTTTGATAAATGCACCTGCTAAAAATAGTTATGGTATTGATTTATGTGGCTATTTAATAATAGTGTGCGTCTATCTTGATGAATTGTTTTTTTTTCTTCCTTTATATAAAATTTAAAATGTTATCATTTAATCAGATACGACTTCAGATACGACGTCACACATCTTTTACAAATACGAGGGGTGATTATTATATTCGAGACCTTTCGCCATATTTTCTTTGCCAGTCCTTAGACCAGATCTTCTTAATAACATGGTATCGGAGAAAACATCAATGGTGGGACTTCACCATTCTCCGAACCATACCCCTTTGGGCTGTTAAAGTCAAGCACCCAAAACTTGCCGGGTTTAAATTATTTGCACCACGATAATGTCCCCTTAAAGCTCAGCCGTGTTGTATTGGCCACAATGACAGAATTAAACATCGCACATCTACAACACCCACCGTATTGTCCAAATTTGACTGTCTGTGATTTCTTTCTCTTTCCAAAATGTTAAAGGTCAGTTGCGGGGTCATAGATCTCAGGAAGACCTTGGTAGCCCTCACGCCTTTGATTATTTATATAGAGATATAACAAGTGCATTAGGTCACACTGAATGTACTTTGAAAAGGAGTAAAGTTTTATTGACCTGTGGTTGAAATTGATGATTTTATAGTACACGATTTCTAATATAATGATTACGTATAAATAGTGAATTTCCTGATCTGCGCAAACGGTGTACACTGATTGATAAATGCCAAAATTGCTATATCAAACATGTATTTTATGAAGAACAATGAATGGCCAGACGTGGCATTTGAGTGACAATTGCCCCGACTGATTGATCATTGCCCGAGGGATGGGCACACATGGCAAGGACAATTTCACCAAAATGCATCGGCTATGCAAGATATTTCCCACCGGGAAAGCATGCAGTTTTTCTTACATAACAACTTTCTCCGTTTCGTCCATTTCCATATCAGTGTCATCATTGTCGTATTTGTCATTACTGTTGAAGCCGAATCCAATTATACTTGGTCTATGACTCCAAAAACTGTCTCTCCTGTGGCCTTTTGGAGTTCCTGTAATGTAAATTTAGATGACCAGTTACATACCTTAGTTTACAATTCGTAACCTTATTGAATGATGGCAGAGAATAGCTGTCACAATGATGTGTCTGAAATAAATTAATTCAATATCAAATATAAGCTTTTGAAAAAATATAACAACGGGCTAAAAATGCAGAGTTTGAGAATTGACATCTTTGGCCATCATTTTTTTTAGAGTGTACGTTTGTGGAGCTTTGAAAATAAGATAAGAGGAATTGTGCATTATCCGTACCTTGATGGTGATTTACCTCATGCAACATTCCCTAATATTTATTCAGTCAATTTATTAGGTTTGCTCGAGATTGTAACTAGAGTTAAAACTTTCATCTCCAGAAATTTGTTTCTTATTGATATAATTGTTACAATAAAGTTGAGAAAGGCGTTCTAAAAATACTTTGCCGAAATGATTTTAATACTTATAAATATGAAAAATGTATGGTAACACATTTGCAAAAAACTTTGGAGATGTACATTAGAAGGTTAAAATAAAAGGGTCTCAAAAAGTTCGGACCTTTTCACAATGCGCAACTGAAAAATGATATCGTTACAACCCGGAAATTCTTCGATGTTTGCAATTGACACTGTGGAGGAGGTCGGTACTGAAACAGTGACCTTATAAGTCTTTATTTTGGACTGTTATTGTTGAATATTTTATCTTTTGCATCTCTTCAGTCAGACTGTGGTTTTAATAACTTCGTTTCAGATTTTTTTAACGTGATGGTAGAATTAATTCGTTGGTTTGATGTTGTTGGTAAACCCTTGTTTTGTTACCAAATATTACGTAATTACTTAGGACTATATATGATGCCATCATATTTTATGGTTTATTTCAAATTGTCTCATAACGTTTCGTTTGTGTGTGTGTGTGTGTGTGTATTCTATTGGTTTTATTATTCATAATGTTTCTTCCGATGCAGGTAACAGTTGGGTCTACTTTAATTTGGGTACAGCTGTATTTACCTAAAAACAGCTATGTCAAACCCGTTATTTTAATTTTTTTAATAAAGTTGAAAAAGTTAAGAATTTTAAACATAAATTTTCTACTGAAATACATTTTGTAATTATAATATAGTTTTTCCGCAAAGCAATACTGAAAACACGATAAAAATACACATGCATTTGTTTTGGTTGAATTTAATGAATATATTCCGGAAAAAAAAGCTATGACATTTATCGAAAATAGCGTTCTAGTATTTGCTATTTTTTTTTTTAAATATAATATTCACACAATAATGAACCATACATAACAATATCGTACTAAAAGTTACACTGCATCATTTCTTAATTCAATTGTCTTTCCTATCATTATTTTTGAAAGGTTTTCATGTCGTTTAATACCTAGTAAACATCGATGTAAAAGTACCTTTGAAAGTTCATCTGTGAGAAATATACAGAGTTGTCTTAGAAAAAAAGAAATTATGATAATCAAAAAAGAAAAAAGGGTTATTCAAAACAAAAATAAACAAAAAACAAAAACTTATTTCTTTTTTGAAGATAGATGCTTTCTGATATTACAATAATATATATTTTTTTTATATGTTTTATAAAACTGGTCAACTTTGTCATTTTTAAGAGCAATTTCCTTTTCTATATTTAACCTTAAGTTCAAAAAGTTAGTGTAATTTGTTTGGAATACAGTTTCTATACTTTCTTTTAAAAAATGTAGAATTTCATAGTCAGTATTATGAATTTATAGTCTCACAATATTGTACATTTTTAATGATTCCAAAGCATATACTGTCATAATTTAAGGTTACATTTTTGTTTTGTAATTCTAGGAAGTTTTGTTAACTAGTCCACATAACTTGTGAAAAAGTATATTCTCAAAACAGATGTTCAATAACTTTCAATATTTGTTAATTTTAGACCATCGTGAATGGATATACCTTTTTTTGCGATGCAAAAGTTTTAATTACAGTGTTTTTTCCTATCAGTGTTAATTTTCTGTGTTGCCGCTGTTTTAAACAGTTCTTGAATTCATTGAGTTTTGGTTCTAAATTGACTGTTATATTTTGGTCTGCATTGTTACATAAATATATTCCTAAAGTTTTTTGCATTTTCTGAAGTCTAAACAAAATCTTTGATCGTAATATCTAATATTTGAATTTTCCAAATACCCTCCTCTCAAAATAGTTGATTTTAATATGCTAAGATTTAGGCCAGAAACATGTCCAAACTACGTTATGGTATCTACAAGTTTTTATCAGTGTCAGTGCCATCTGTCCTTAACAATTTTTAGGACGTCGTTTTTTTGTTTTTTTTTTGCTTTTTTTGTTTGTTGTTTTTTTGTTTTTTCCTGAAGACCTTTAGCGAAACTGATACCTTTACACATTTTCCTATTAAATATTCTGAGAGAACATAGTATTCAGTTTTTAAAAAACATTAAGAAATAAAAAAACATCTACTGACATGAAAAGGATTCGAAATCAGCATCCTTCGATCAGTCGATAATCTATTCATTATCATTTTTTCCCTACCATATCAAACAATTTAAAGGCTAGCTTTAAAATTGTAGACAGTAGACAGTCTGTTAGATTAAAAAAAAGATGTATCTTGTATAATCTAGTAGTCTAGATCTACATGTTTAGTAGTAGAGCTCGTTAGGCATATACTGTATTTGTAATGAACTTCACTGTAGAAATGTATCCATTAGTAGAATACTAATTAATTAAAACTAGAACTGCCATTGTCATGGCGAAAATATCCCCCGCATGCCGCTTTGGCACAGGAATATTTTAAATGTCGCAAATGGGGGTTACAGTTCTTTGGCACTGCACTTCTCTTTAATGAGATCTATCCACATATGAAGTTTCATATTGAAATCTCCTATCCTTTTTCAGTTATGGTCCGGACAAAAATTAAGTATAAACATTTATAAAGGGCAATAGCTCCAAAATTATGCAACAGAAAGTTATGGTTCTTGGGCACTGCACTCCCCCTCAATAAGATCTATCCCCTATGAAGTTTCATCTTAATACCTTTTATACTTTATGAACTATTGCCCGGACAAAAATTAATTATGAAAATTTACAAAGGGCAATAAATCCAAAATTATACAACAGAGACTTATTATTCTTGGGCACTGCACATCCCCTCAATAAGATCTATCCACATATGAAGTTTCATCTTGAAAGCTTTTATACTTTTTGATTAACAGCCCAAACAAAGATGAAGTATGAAAATTTACAAAGGGCAATAACTCCAAAATTACGCGACAAAGAGTAATGGTTTATGGTCACTGCACGCCCCCCCCCCCCCCCCCCTGCACGCCGGACAGGGATTTGAACCAAAGACCAATCTGTCCTTTCAAGTAAGAGTGCTCTACAGAATGAATTAAAACCGCTTGTTCGAATGATCCATTTACATTTCATGGATAGAGTTCAAATATAGGTGATGTTTTTATGTTGCTCTTTGAGGACGATGTTGCGCTTATTTCAGATACAATAATAAGTTTACAGCGCCAGCTGAATTTGATATATTCTTTTTGTGAAACCAGGAATTTAAAGGTCAACGTAAATAAGACTAAAATTGTTGAATTTAATCATGGAAGTTGTTTGGCTAACATGGAAAAATGGTATTTTAATGGGCAGAATTTAGAATGTGTGAATGGCTTTCATTATGTGGGTTTATTCTTTACGTCTACGTTGTCTATGTGTAAAATGGCCGAGTGTAAAAGTTCTTATATCATTGTTATCGACACTCTGTGATTATATGCCAATGTCAAATTATTGTCATCATAAAATTACTGACACAAAGGTATTACCCATCTTATATTTGGAGTTTACAATCTTTTGATATCGTGGAGAGAATACATTTATATGCATGTAAACGTTTCATGTCTGCACCTGTATACACTGTAAGTGCAGCAATATTAGGTGATTGTGGACGCTAACCTTTATTATATATATATATATATATATATATATATTGTGTGTGTTGCATCGCCACTTGAGTATCGCAATGCGCATCGCAATTCATTTGCTTCTAAAAGAACTATCAAATATTGAGTTTGATAGTACAGATGTCAGAGCCCCGTTATGTTAAAAAAATGTTATAAATTGCAAAGAATATATATGATTCTTTGGGGTATAAAAATTTGGTTTCAGACGTAAGAGTACATTTCATAGGTTTTGGTTATGTTTGGTAAAGTATTTTTTTTTCTCAATATTTTCAAGTATTTTTGTAACAATAGTTCTAAGTTAAAATCTACTCGAATTTTAAAAACGGACATGAAGTTTGAACATTTTTTAGATGTATTAACTAGAATTGCCATGTGATGGAAAAAATAACCCCGCATGCAGCTTTGTCGCCGGGATTTTGAAATGACGAAAAAGAGGGATACAGTTATTCGGCGCTGCATTTCCCTTCAATAAAATCTATACACATATGAAGTTTCATCTTGATATCTTTTATATTTTTTGAGTTACGGCCCGGACAAAAATTAAGTATGAAAATTTACAAAGGGCAATAACTCCAAAATTACGCGACAGAGAGTTATGGTTCTTGGTCACTGCACGCCCCCTCAATGAGATCTTTCCAGATATGAAGTTTCATATTGATGCCTTTTTATACTTTTTGAGTTACAGCCTGGACAAAAATTAAATATGAAAATTTACAAAGGACAATAACTCCAAAATTACGCGACAGAGAGTTATGGTTCTTGGTCACTGCACGCCCCCTCAATGAGATCTATCCAAATATGAAGTTTCATCTTGATACCTTTTATACTTTTTGAGTTACAGCCTGGACAAAAATTAAGTATGAAAATTTACAAAGGACAATAACTCCAAAATTACGCGACAGAGAGTTATGGTTCTTGGTCACTGCACGCCCCCTTAATAATATCTATCCACTTATGAAGTTTCATCTTGATACCTTTTATACTTTCTGAGTTATGGTCCGGACAAAAATGAAGTATGAAAATTTAAAGGGTTTTTTCATGATACCTTTCATATATTTTGTGTTATTGTCCGGACAAAATTAAGTATGAACATATACAAAGGGTAATAACTTAAATATTATGCAACAAAAGGTTATGGTTCTTGGTCACTCCACTCCCCGTCAATAAGAGCTATCCACATAAGAAGCTTCATCTTGATACCTTTTATATATTTTGAGTTATTGTCCGGACAAAAATTAAGTATGAAAATTTGCAAAGGGCAATAAATCCAAACTAACAAGACAGAGAGTTGTAGTTCTTGGTCACTGCACACACCCCCCCCCCCCCCCCCCCACCCCCTTAATGAGATCTATCCACATATGAAGTTTCATCTCGATACCTTTTGTACTTGTTGAGTTACGGACAAAAAAAACAACAAAAAACCACAGACGGCCGAACCGAACATACAGACAAGCTGAATCCAGTATACATATACGGAAGTTTAGAAATGCTTATACATGTGTATATACATGTTTTAGAACATCTTCGCACTAATTACAAATAAAAGAGGTCGCTTTTCAGAAACACCAAGAGAAAATCTATTTTTGTATGAATGTTGTAGAGTCAGAGTTCCGATTCCTTTTAGTTTGTACAATGTTCCAAGATTAAAGACAAAAATATATTTCCTAGAATATGTTTTATACATACAGCATTTGAAAAAGTTTAATTGCCTTTTATCATCATGTTGAACATTTGTGCCAAGTAATTTTTAAATCCTCCAAATAATGACAGAGTAAAAGTCCGGACAAGCATAATCCGGACGGACGCACGCACGCACGGACGCACGGATATACACTGTACCGCCATTGTGGCAACGATGTCGAGATCACCGCAAGCGGGCTCGTCAAAAATCATCGTAAAAATGTTTCTGTTGCTTTGCCTACTGAATGTCAATTTTTGGAGTTTGTTCATTTTAAATATGATTTCTCATAGGCCCCCTGTTTTGAGTCGGATGAATGAGCACTAGCTTAAAAGAAGACTATGGCACAGAATTCGGGCAAAAAATACATTTTGCCTTTTGACATGTTTATTGCTTCATTTGTCTAAGTGACTAGCATCATTTTGACTAGTACAATACGGTGTAATCGTCGTCTGCGTTATTTGTTGTTGTTTTTTTACATTAAACATTCATTACTCATTCACATCATAATTAACTACTGAAAATACATCTGCTTTTATTTCCATTTCATCACCGTATAGCACTGTGTATAGCTGGACAGTCCAGTATTAAAATGGAATTTATTTCGTCGGTTTAACGAATCGATGAATGACACGTGTAGCTAAGCAAAATAACACATGTACGCAAGCAGAATGACAAATGTCAAAATGTGCACCTAGCATCATGACGTTGGAGGGCGCTCTGTCGGTTTGACTTGGAGCGAGTTCAGTTTAGCTACTAGAGTTAACTAGAGTTACCAGAGTTGCAAATAAAACGTGCGGGGTTTTACCATACGAACTCTGTAGGGTTACGCGAGTTCAACCCAGAGAGGTAGGTGGGTAGACTAGAAAGCAATATGGCGGACGGAAAGCATCTAGGCAAATTTATAGAAATTTATAAATATCTATGATATCCTGTCTTTAAATAAGCATGTAAGCTGGCAGCTACTTTATTAAAGCCCAAGCTCGAAAAAAGTCATAAATAAAAGATCTATTGTTTTAATCATATGTCTATTTACATATAAAGTCACAAGGGGTAAGCCTCATACGTTCAGTTGGTTGCTAACTAGAGTATATTTATTACGTCATCAATACGAGTTTACTCGAGTAGTGTGTGTTTGTTGGGTTTAACGTCCCACCGACAGTATTTTTAAGTAATTTGGAGACGATGTTTACTTGAAATAGATATAGTGCTGCCACATTGCAGTATCACGCCGTGGACATGTGACATTATACCACACCCAGTCACATTATCCTGACACCGGGCCAGCCAGTCCTGCATCTACCCTTAAATGGTGAGCGCCAAGCAAGGGAGCTTTAACAGTACCTTTTTTTTTTTTTTTTTTTTTTTTTTTTTTTTTTTTGCGACTTTGGTATGTTGCGACCAGGGATCGAACCCACGACCTCCCGCACCCGAGGCGGACGCTCTATAACTCGAGTAGAACTGTAGTTGGTCACCTGAACTCGCTGTCGGTAGTTCGGAGTAGTATATACAGAAATTTCGTCCTCCACAGAAAAGGTGGCGTGCCTATAATAAGTCACTTTATACTACTGTTCGGGAAGAATCGGCAAAATGAAGTACGAAACTGTGGCTGTTTCCAAATTCGAAAAAGTTATTTCTTTTAAACAAATTGTTTGAAATTGAAAGTAGATCCACTGCTTAAAGACATAATTGCATTTTACATAATACTTTCCATTGCTTTTCTAATTGCAGGCCAAACATTTCAGATATAAATTATATGAGCTCAGGTGTACAAAGATGAATATTTAAAAATAATTAACGTCACGCAAAATTTTATATACAAGTACATCTCGTCGATCTACATACTGTTCGTAGTTTCATAATTAAGTCCCAGAGTCACCGGGCCGTGGCCGAGCGGTTACAGTCGTGGACTTCAAATCTCTCAGCCCCCCACCGCTGTGGGTTCGAATCCCGGTAGGGACTTCGGATTTTTCATGTGAGGAAGCCTTCCAGCTGGCTTGCGGTAGGTCGGTGGTTCTACCCGGGTACCTCTGTGTACTCGGGGTCTTCCTCCACCTGTAATTAGCTGGACATCGCAATATGATTGAAATACTATCGCAGCGACGGTAAACCCCAATACAACTACAACAACAACGGAACTGTGTCTGCTTTAATCTGAATCAGGCAAACGCCTTTAGTATTGCTGAACATACATTTTATTTTCATTTTTTTAAATAAATTATTAACAAGTTTTTAATACATATCACAAAAACGTCCCCAAGCTTGATTAGAACTCGCAACCTAGCTTTGCAGCCAGTGCCATAAAGTTCGTATTAATGTCACTATAAATCATGTAGAAAAATATTTTCACGATCTATATATTGAATAAGCGGGTTGTGAGTTCAAGCCCGGCGGCTACCTACCATGGTTTTGTATGCGAGATTTTTACGGAGGATATGAGTCTAGTACTGGTCCTTCCTAAGAGCAATAATAGGTTAACTGCCCACCTACTGCAACAACCTCCAAGCGTTGTCATTCGCCCCCATTACAATAACAAGAGGGTCGTGGGACAGGAATCTTGTCAAAACTGAAAAAAAATCTACCAAATTTCCCTCAGATGCCCCTCAGAATGCACCTCCGTCCTCCTAGAAAAAATATTTCCCAAGAGGCTATGTCCTCCCCCGCCCCCACTACACACACACCTAAAAACCAAGGGGCTATGCCCCCCACCCCCTCCTAAAAATTACCCTAAGTGAAAATAAAACTATTTAAAAAGTCAAACTGTTATACATTTATTATATTTCAACTCCTGTTATGATCATATTACTTTCCCAGAGTTCCGAGTATTCAGTTTCCTCCCCTGAGTAAAAACGAAACGCAGGATCTTGATTCTACAAATTAACTTCTCTTTGATTATTCTGCCCCAAATGAGGCAGTTTAGACAGTTTAACGTAAAACAAATGTCACATTGATAGTTGCTCAACAAAACATTAAAATATAACAGCATCAAATTTTGACACATGAAAGCCAAATCATTAACTAATGCAAGATACACAAGAGCATTAGTCAGTAGACAGCATTGATAAACGCACTTAACATAATACAGCATATCACTTGTCAGTATGGCAAAGGCAGAATGTCACGTGTAAACATGGACTTGTAAGACGGTGAGGTGCAATTTTTGCCCTAATTCTGTTCCATAGAAGACTATAACTAGGTATTGCATCTTTAATGTAGGAGTCCTAATAAATCATTTTATGATTAAACTAAGTTTTTACATTGGACATGTTCTTACGATAATAGATATTGGTGATTTAGATATTGAATTCTCTCTCTGCATATATCAAAGTTATTATATTGAAGTTAAAGAGTACCTGCTACTGTTTGTATCGTTTAAACACGGTAAACCCAGTTTAAAGAGGGTCAGTGCTATTTTGTGGGACAAACATTTTGAGAAGGAAATGAAGTTAATTTTAAAATAGGTTTTGAAGGAGGGAGGATAATGTTGTGTTTTTTTTGGCGTAAGTTGTACAAAATTGATTTTGACCTATTTCCTGAACAAATCAAATCTTGATTAACGACCGAAGAGTTTGGGAAAAAAAAACACTCGTTTCATTGGTTTGCATAAATTATTTGAGGATATTTCATCATATAATGGAAGTTTAAGGGTGCATATCTTTAGGCATGATTATCAATTGGCAAATAAGAATTTAATCTACTTTTTAAACAAAGAAACATCCAGTTGAAAAATTCAAACATAAGAACTAAGCAGCTGAAAAACTGGACGTAATTAACCTTGGTAGTGGACTCGTCCCTCTATGTCGCAAAACTCGCAGTGTATAAATTAGCTAACATAAGCCATATCTAGTGAAAAGATTTTAGGCCTTTTGGCTTAATTGGTGCTGGAGTAATTGTCTAAATTCTTTATATGATATATGATTCAGTTTTGTTATTTTAGTTTTGTCTTCAAGGTGGTTATTATTAAATATTTATATTTTCTTGAATTACCTCCCTTTAATTTATTCTTATTCCAGTGGAAATATATATTAAATATTCCACATATATAATGTTGTGTCTTGGCGCGAGTATAGAAGAATACAAGGGAGTTGATACAACTTGTTGATACAAGGGAAACACTTTTTATTTATTTTTTTACGCAGAAAGCACTGCGCCATTTGGTGAGGTGTAACTTGTTAAGATTTAGGGTTTAAAGATATTTTTTTTCGAAGTTCAGAGTTGAAGATATAGAAGAAAGATAGGGCTAACTGTTTAAATTTCGTTTAGGCTATTAGGATAATTTTATGTTCAGTATACAGTTTGGGAGTTAAATTCAGTTTGTTTTCTATCTTTGATTCTCGAATCAATTAAACGTTGATTATTTGAGACAATCAATCATTGTTACAATCATTCGTAAATAAGCTTCAAAATATATTTCATAGCTTAACTTTAATTTAATCATACGACCTGGAGAGTCAGAAGGAAAATTTAGTTTCACATATCTATAGTTATTCAGACCGCTCGGACATGTTACAAAAAGTTGTGGCAGCTGTTGGATCCAAAGGAATTCTTTGCAATGTCTTACCCACTCGCATTCATAATGAGTTTCAACAATTCTTTAAATCTGGGCAGTGGTTAGGACTTACTAGCCTTAGGTATGGTCAAGCATAAGTTCCAGCAAAGGGTTTCCAACGAAAATAAGCTGTGTAGCTCGATATTATTTTAGAGAATGGATGGACGTCTATTTGGTAGACATTTTATCTTTAGTCATCTGCTCTAAAGTTTTTGTATACGTTTTAATGTAGACAATCGGGACGATTGGAATCGGAGACGTGGGTAGTGAAACGATTTTAAGCTTTTATATTATAATTTTTATTCTCAAGCCTTGGTATAAGTTTTAATGTAAACAATCGGGACGACTGGAATCGGTAACGTGGATAGAGAAACGAGTTTAAGCTTTTATGTTTTAATCTTTTGGCTTACAATTATCGTAATATGACCTTGACCTTTACAATTTCATTTTAGCTTTTTAATTGTGAGGCCCTTTCAAACATAACAATACATAACTTGTGAAAATATCATGAAGAATGAACTAAAAATAGTCAGGAGCGACAAAAAACATGTTTTTGAAATTTTAATTTTTCCTAAAATTTAGTGAAGTTTGACCGTTTCTAGAGGACAAACCATGCATTTCTTAAATTCGCCACCCCATATATTTTGTGCGTATATGTCTTGCAAATCATTTGCAGCAAACAGAATTCTTCTATCTGATGTCTAACAAAAATGGATAGGTTTTTCGTAGACCTACCTTCATCTGCACAGTTTTTTTGCGAGGTTCGAACTTTCAACCTTCCGTTAGTAGCTAAAAAAATTCAACCAATATATACCTAGAAGCTATCATTTTTAATTAGGCTTTCAACAAGGAATATAATGCAACAAACCACATTTGAACCAGACTTCAATTTTTTGAGTTATAAGTAGAAGAGTGATTTCAAGCTAAGCGCCCCCTAGCGGCAAAATGAGAAAAAATGATTACAATTTTACCGTTAGGTACCTAGCAATGCAGCAAATAGTTCAATCAAGTATACAAGTCGCACTAGTCGAACATTCTATTCCTTATATATCACAATTTGAAGCCTAAAAACTGATTTACAATTATTCCAAAAAAGGATCAAACTTTGGACTGCCGTAAAATGAACAAATCAAGTCCGATCTTCAAAAACTAAACATCACTGGAAACAGCTCTTTAAGAACTAAAACTTTTGTTAATATACTCTCAAAGAAATATTTTTTGTTTTGCAGCTATTTGGAGCCGAATAAAAACACAATAATCGTAATATGACCTTGACCTTTGCAATTTCATTTTAACTTTTTAATTGTGATCCCCTTTCCGACATAACAATACATAACTTGTGAAAATATCATGAAGAATTAACAAAAAATAAAGTCAGAAGCGATAAAAAACATGTTTTTGAAACTTTAACTTTTCTTAAAATTTAGTGAAGTTTGACCGTTTCCAGAGGACAAACCATACATTTCTTAAATTCGCCACCCCATATATTTTGTGCGTATATGTCTTGCAAATCATTTGCAGCAAACAGAATTCTTCTATCTGATCTCTAACAAAAATGGATAGGTTTTTCGTACACCTACCCTCATTTGCATAGTTTTTTGCGAGGTTCGAACATTCAACCTTCTGTAGCTCAAATACTTTCAGCGACACGTACCCTCGAAACCAATCATATTTTATTTGGCTATCAACAAGGAACAGAATGCGAAAAACCGCATTTGAATCAGACCTCAAATAAGTGAGTTATTAGCCATTAATAAATTTCGTGCAAAACGCCCCCTAGCGGGAAAGGTAAGACATAAATGAAAATTTTCTCAACGTTAGGATCATTTTCAAATACTTGCTAATAACTGATTAAAATTTCATACATGTGACTTTTTTCTATCATGGTGATATGCCGTTCACAAAAAAAGGTTAGAAAAATAATAATAAACTAGAATCGCAATTAGAATTGCGACATCATCGGTTTTCGCAATTCAATCTCATTCTTTTCAAACATTGCAATTCACGAATTGTATTACAAAAGCAAATGAATTTCTATGCGTGTGTTGATACTTAAGAGTACAAAACTGCTGCTTTTATGTAAAAAGGTGCATAATCTGTGATTTATTCAAAGATATAAGCTTTAATCGGACTTCGGTACAAAATTTGTCACAAAGTTTGAAGATGATTGCAAAAGAAATGTTTATCATATACCCACACAAGTCTGCAAAGTCTATGCAAGGTTCGAACATTCAACCTTCTATAGCCAGTAGAAAAAATCAGGTTTTTGAACCTTAGATTTATCAAATTTATCAGGCTTTCAACAAGAATATCAACTTTCTTAGTTACAACAACAAGAGTGGTCAGAAGACAACATAGCTTGCCGT
>CM037788.1:963910-1013910 GCA_021229015.1 Solen grandis
TTAAAAACAATGATCAATAATGATCATCATAAAAAAAACCCCTACAATAAAAAAAACATATCAAATAATTTTAGAAAAAAATAATAACGACAAAATTGCCCCCTTTTTTGAATTTTTTTTTCCCTTTTTTTAAAGGTCCCTAAACTTCCCCGGGAAAAAATTTAGAAATTTTTTTTAGCACTGTACAACAGAAAAACACCCCGAATTAACCATTGTTACTAAAAATTTAACTAGATTTTGATCAACAACCAATCAAATAAGACGATGACGTTATTTTAAAAAAAAAGTCATATTGGAACGCATTTTTTTGAACATGCCTGTACACTTTCTTAAACCCCAAAAAGGAAAAAAAGATCAAATTTTCAAAATTTTAGACCTGGGGGGAACAAAATTTTTTAAAAAACATTATTTCAACAAAATTTTTGAACATTCTGTACATTTTTTTTAAAAAAAAATGGAAAAAAGATAAAAACCTCAAAATTTAGGTGTGCGGGGGAAAAAACCTTTTTTAAAAATGCTTACACGTTTTTTTCCCAAAAAAATAAAATTCCTTTTTTCGAAATTAAAAAAATTTTAAAAAACAGGCCCCAATACTTTTTCATAATCACCCACACTTTGGGCCTATATAGCAACAGAAAAAAAAAACATCTTACCACCATCCCGGATACATTTTTACTTTGAATCGGGAAAAAAACACATTCCTTTTTTTTAAATTCTCTCTCTCTCTCTCTTTTAAAATTTTTCGTATTTTTTTTGTATAGTTTATATAAGCACATTTCATACTTAAAGATCAAATCTAAGAAGTACATGAACACGTACATTTTATACTGTTTTTTTTTTCATTTAAATTTTCCCTCACACACACACACACACACCAAAAAACCGGATAACCTTTTTAAGCAAATTTTTCCAAAAATTTAATTCTTGGAAATGAAATTTCCAGAAAAAAACAGAGAAAAACCAAGATAACTGGTTTTTTTTTTAACCGACCAATGCCATGTCTTCTTTTAAAAAAAAAAAAAATATCGATTGAACAAAAAAGACATTTTTGTCAAAAAATAACCGGGACTTAAAACAACAACCAATCAAAAAAAAATGTAGAAATTCAACCAATAACATTTTTCAATTCCTTTAAAAACACACACACACACACACACACACACACCCCCCCCTTTTCCCAAAAAAAGGGGAATGCTTTCGGAAATGAAAGGACATCCCGAGAAAAAAATTTTTTTTTAAATATATAAATCACTACCTTTTTTTTCCTTTTTTTCCCTTTTTTTTTTATATCAACAACAAATTTTTCCAAAAAAAGTGAATGACATGTAATCCTTTAAAAAAAATTTTTAAAAATTTTTCCTCCACAAAAAATTCCACTAAACACCTAAGAGAATATTTAAAAAAAAAACCCTGGTACCCCTGTGCGTTAAAAAGTTTATTTTTTTGGCTTCGCTAACTTAAAACACATGGGGTTGTAATCGAAAAAAAATCCAGAGCGGTGTGAAATAAAAAATTTTAAAAAGTCTTCCCTTTTTTCATCTCCCAATTATATCCCCATTCGAATATTTTTTAAAAAACAAAAAACAAATTTTTTTTTTTTTTTCGTTTTCAAAAATCAATTGTTGATTTGTTTTAGAAAAAATTTTAAAAAAAAAAAACACATGTTTGTTTCTGAATGGATTCTTTTTGATTTTAAATATATCCCAAAAAACCAATTTTTTTTTTTTTTCTGCTCTAACATTTGTCATTTGAGTATCAAATTTTGAAATTTAAAAATTTTTTTTTAAAACTTTTTTTTATTTAATTTTTAGAAAAAACAAGTCTAAAACAGTTTTCCCCCCCAAAAATTGATTATTTTCGATTTTTTTATAAAAACCCAAAAAACAATTTTTTTCCTCTTTTTTTTCTGCTCTAGCATTTATTTTTTTTAAAAGAAAAAAAAAAATTTTGTTTTTTTTAAATTTTTTAAATTTTTTTTTTTTTTTTAATTTTTTTTAAGTCAAATCAATTTAAATACAAAAATTGACCAAAAATTTTTGATTATTTCGTTTTTTTTTAAAAATAAAACAAAAAAAAAATAATTTTTTCCCCTTTTTTTCCCCTAATATTTAGCCCTTTTTGAACAAACAAATAGTAAAAATTTTTCAAAATAAATCTTTTTGTTTTTTTTTTCAATCGAATTTTTTAAAAATTTTTAAAATCGATTTCATTGTTTTCCCCCCCCCCCCACTTTTTAAAAGGTACTTTTTTAAAAGGGAAATTTAACTCCCTTAGTTTTTTTTCCAAATTAAAAAATTTTTTTTTTCAAGAAATGGAAACCAAAGGAATCTTACTTGAATCCCTTTAACCGGAAGCCCCAAAATGAAAAAAAACCGGAAATGGTCATCCCCATGAAAAAAAAGACCCTATCTTCCTTATTTTACCGATTTGAATATTTTTATAGCTAGGAAACTCAAAGGAATCTGTCTTTGAACTTCTCAACCGGAAGTCCATGGGTCTCTAAAACCCGGGGGAAAAGACGTCATCAATTTTTTAAAAATTTACCCTTTTTCCTTAGTTTTCCCCCATTTATATATTTTTTTTTAGAAGAAAAACTAATTTTGATTTCCAAACGAATTTTTTCAATTTCTTTTTTATTGATTTCCCATTTTTTTTTAAAAAATTGGTTGTTTTTTTTGGGTCCTATGTCAAAGAAAACAAACACATTTTTTAAACTTTACTTATTTTATTTTTCAAAAAAAAAATTCGCTTTCATATGCATACATTTTTCCCCTTTTTTAAAAAATAAAAATTTAAAACAAATTTCTTATTTTATTTTGCAATACAAAACGGGTTTTTAAAATGCACACAAAATTTTTGTTTTAAAAAATTTTTTTGTCCTTAGTCTCAAACAAGAAGGTTTAATTTGGGTGGAATTTTCCCGTGGGCGAAATCTTTTGTTTTTTTTACAGGGAAACTCAATTTTTTAGTTTCATGAAGTAGACTTTTTTTTCCCTGGGGGAGATCTTGTTTTCTTGATTCGACTTTGGCCCCCTTTTTTACTGCTTGTGCCACAGGGGTAACCCCTACGGGGAAAAATCGGTTCTTTAGAGTGCCACCATCTTATTTTTTTTACAAAGTAGTGGGCCTTTTTAAAAGAATTTTTTAAAAATTTAAAAATTTTCCCCCCATGAGGCGAAAAAGTTTTTGGACCTCTGTCCCAAAGTTCATTATTATTTTTATTTATGTCTATTAATTTCTCCTCCTTATAAACTATTCATCATCATCATCACAAACACTAGATTTCCGAATCTATCCCCTTTCCCCCACCAAAGACCTCATCGAACCCCAAAAAATGTATTTTTCAATACTCGTTTAACCCCTTTCTTTTTATTTTCTGAATCCAAAAATTTTTCCCAAGAATTTTTGATGAACGAAACCCTTTCCCTTTTTGTTGAGCCCTGTTTTTAAAAATCTGTTAAAACAATCGCCAAAAATTCCCCTTTTTAAAAAAAAATCGTAGGCTTTTGGGGAAAGGGGTTTTTTGTTCTGAGTTTTTCCCCCTTTTATATTTGTAGTATTTTTCATCCCAAAATTTTTTTTCCCTTTTCCCCCCCCCCCAGCTTTTTGGCAAGGATTCGAAAAATTTTTTTTTTTTCCAAAAGTCCCTTTTTCGTCCAAGAAAAATTTATTAGAACCATCACCAGGGATCCAATTTTCGAAAGGCCTACTTTACCGTAGGCTCTCTTTCCCCCCTAGTTTTTTCACTTTTCTTTTCAAAAAACCCCTGGCAACCCCCCCCTACAGTTTTTTTTTAAATTACTAATGCTGAAAAAATAGAACCGTAGTCGCGCAAGAAAAAAAAAGTTTTTTTCAAAGTTTTGACTGGAACAGATCCTTCTCGTATATCGTTTTGGTTCCTTCTACAATCTGTTTCCCCTTTTAAAAAATTTCCCTCACATTTTTGCGCATGCGCCCGTGAAACTGGGGTAAGTGGCTTTAAAAACTACGAGAAAAAACCAAGGGATGACTAACAGCCTTTTTAAAAGGGTTTTTTAAAATTTTTTGGGGGGGTTTACTGGGGGACTTGGGGCCCGGGGGGGGGCAAACCTGGCGCTATAGGTTGTTAAAAAATACCAGATAATGGGAAAAATTTGCCTGGGTAGGGTTTTGGGTGAAATATAGGTTTTTTTGGGTTTTACGATGACAACAGATTTCTAGGTGGTACCTTCCCCTGAATAAATCGGTCACTCGTTGGTCCCTTTCACCGCTTCCTAGCCATGTCCCCAAAAAAATCGCATTTTTGATCTTTCCCAAAAAATCGTCTTTTTTTAAGATTAAAAGGTACCCCTTTTTTTTAAAATTTACTTCAAAAAAACTTTCTTTTTATTTCGTCTTTTAAAACGGTTTCCATCTCTTGTAAAAAACCAAAAAAACTTGTGGAGCGGGCGAAGTTTTTCATAACCCTCGTTAGCGTGATACAAGTAATTTTTTTCCAAAAGAGGTCGGCCCCCGCTGACCAAACGTAAGGGATATTGAAAAACAAATTCCTGTCCTTAGTTAATGTTGAAGGAGGTATTTCCCTAACTTTCTTTTGTGTCTGTACTCCCGAAATATCGAACCTCCCCCTTGAGGGAGGAAAAAGGGGGAAGAATTCCTCCTCCCTGAGGAGGGGAGGAGGAGTCAATTCCGGAGGAGGAGGAGGAGGAGTCAATTCCGGAGGGGAGGCCTTTTCATTGACTTCTTTTCATTTCCAGTTTAAATCACAATGTCTTAACATATTGTCCCTTCTTTTGAATACTTGTTCACATCTAAACACTTTGTAAAAAAATATTTTTTGAACTGAAAAATAGGGGCACTTCCCCCTTATAATTTTATAAGTCCCAAGACTTTGATCCTGCTTGTTTTTATATTAAACGGCTTCACACCTCTCTAGATCCAGCCTGAAAATCCCTCGTCGTAGTTCATTTACATTGTCCATTTTTATAGGACAAATTTTTCGTAGGTTTTTTTTTTACCCTCGAAGTTCAAACTAATAAGATAGAGTCATTTTTTTTACATGTGATGACGTCATTCCGGGTTTTTTTTCATCATGGCTTCCGTTAAGAGTATTCAAAGTAAAGATCTCACTTTGACTTTCCATAGCTATGAAAATGATTCAAATGGATAACAACAAGGAGATAGAGTCATTTTTTACATTTTGACGTCATTTCCGGTTTTTATTTATCATGGACTTCCGGTTAAGAGTATTCAAAGTAAATCCACTTTTTAGCTTTCCATAGCTATAAAAATGATTCAAACGGATAACAACTAAGGGAGAAGAGTCATTTTTTCTGTTTGACGTCATTTCCGGTTTTTATTCAACATGGACTTCCGGTTAAGAGTTTCAAAAATAAAGATCTCACTTTGAGCTTTCCATAGCATAAAAATGATTCCAAATCGGATAACAATAAGGGAGGAAGAGTCTTTTTTTACATGTGTTGACGTCATTTCCGGGTTTTTATTATCATGGGCTTCGTTAAGAGTATTTAAAATAAAATTCACTTTGAGCTTTCCATGCTAAATGAATCAATCGGTACAATAAGGGAGATAGAGTCATTTTAATGTGTTGACGTCATTTCCGTTTTTATTCTCCCGGACTTCGGTAAAGATATTCAAAAAAAAGATTCACTTTGAGCTTTCCTAGCTATGAACATGATTAAAACGGATAACAACTAAGGGAATAGAGTCATTTTTTCATGTGTTGATGTCATTTCCGGTTTTTATTCACATGGACTTCCGGGTTAAGAGTGTTAAAAGTAAAGATCTCACTTGGCTTTCCATTGCTAAGAAAATGATCAAATCGGATAACAACTAAGGAGAAAATTACCTTTTTAAATTTGTACCTTTAAAAAAGTGGGGGGGGGGAAATCAATGAATCGATAATTGACAATAATTCGATTGAAAAAAAAACAACAGATTTTTTTGAACTTCTTACATTTGGGTTTTTTTCAAATGACTAAATATTAGTGAACAAAAGGAAAATTTTTGATTTTTTGTTTTGATATAACAAAAATCGATAAATAATCAATATTGGACAATCATGTATTTTAAAATGATTTGCATAAAACAATATAAAAAAATTGAGTTCAAAAAAATTCAAAATAACAATTTCGTATACTTAAATGACAAATGCTAGAGCAGAAAAAAAAGAGGAAATATTGTTTTTTGTATTAATAAAAAAAAATCGAAAATTTAAACAATATTGGATCAATCATGTATTTAGACTTTATTTGCACTAAAGCAATTAAATAAAAGAGTTTTCAAAAATTCAAAATAACAAAATTCGTATACTCAAATGACTAAATGTTAAGGGAGAAAAAAAGAAAATATTTTTTTTTTTGTATAATTTATAATCAATAATGAATCCAAACAAAATCAATCATGTGTTTTAGACTTAATTTTTTCACTTAAAAAAATATCCACAATTGATTTCTGAATCGAAATAACAAAATTCGTTCAATGTTTTTTACTTATTTTCGAATGGTATATAATTTGGGAAACTGAAAGCGTATGACTTTTTAATTGCTATTTCACACCGCTCTGGTTATGTCGATTTCACACACACAGTTTTTAAAATTAGCGAAGCCCAAAACATAATCTTTTTCACGCACAGAGTACACGGTTTTTTTTCCCCATGTATTCTCTTAGAGTGACAGTTGGAATTTTTTTTGTGCAGGAAATTTCAAAATACAAAGGATATACATGTCATTCACTTTTTGGAAATTCTGTTTGTGAATAAAAAATGGATACTGAGGAAAAAAAAAGGTAGGTGATTTATATATTAAAAAAGATTCTTACTCGGCATGTCATTTCATTCCAAACGCATTTCCATTTGTTTGAATAGTTGTTGGGGTTGTGTGGTGTGTGTGTGTTTTTGTGTGTTTTACCCTCATAGGTTCATTTAGTAAAAATGATTGCTGGTGTTGTGCAATGTCATCCTATTCATGGAATGAAACATGTTATTGGTTGTAATACTACATTTCGTTTCTGATTGGTTGTTGATCTAAAATCATGGTTTTTTTAGAACAAAGGGCTATACTTGTTCAACGAAAATAAAATTGAAACATGGCATTGGTCGGTTCAAATTGTAAACCAGTTATCTCTGGTTTCTTAGTTTATACTGGGGAAAAACATTTCCAAGAATAATACCGGGAAATACTTTGACTTAAAATGGTAAAATCACGGTGTGGGGTGTGGGTGTGTGGGAGGGAATATAAAAATGAAATGTTACATGTATACATGTACGTGTTTTATGTACTTCATTAGATTTGATATTAAAATATGAAATGTGCTTATATAATCATATACAAACTCTACAGAAATTAAGAGAGAGAAGAGAGAGAGAGAATTTAACAAATGGAATGTGTTACTCTAGATTCAAAGTAAAATGTATCCATGCATGGTAGGTAAGATGTTTTTTCTTTCTGTTGCTATATAGGTCACAGTGTATGTGATTATGAAATGTACTGGTGCCTGCTTTAAATGATTTCAATATTCGCAAAGAAGTCATTATTTAAATAACGTGTACAGACATGTTCAAAAATTGTGTTCCACGCACACCTGAATTCTGAGGATTTGATCTTTATTTCCATTTCATGTTGAAATAACGTGTACAGACATGTTCAAAAATTGTGTTGAAATAATGTGTACAGACACGTTCAAAAATTGTGTTCCACCCAGGTCTGAATTCTGAAAATTTGATCTTTATTTCCGTTTTGTGTTGAAGTAACGTGTACAGGCATGTTCAAAAAATGCGTTCCAATATTGACTTTATTTTTAAACATAACGTCATCGCTCTCTATTCTGATTGGTTGTTGATCAAAATCATAGTTAATTTTAGATAACAACTGGTTAATTCTGGTGTATTCTAGTTGTACAGTGCTAAATACATTTCTAAATATAGTTTCCGGAAGTATTATGACCATAAACGGCAGATCACGCATAAGACATGAGTGTTGAGTTCATTTTATAACAGAACGTGGAGCTGTTCACATCGTAAGTAATGTCGTTATTATTTTTTTCTAAATATTATTTGATATAGTTTTATATATTGTATGTTTATTGTATGATGATCATATATTGATCATTGATTTAAGACTTTGTATAGTCCCCGTCTAAGGCTGAGGACCTGACCCTCAATGTCCATGATTAAAGCCTTATGACTGAATATACAAGTCAGCTCTGTATATTATTGGGACTATCAATACCTCTGTTGTATCTCATGTACTTTGGTGTTTACCATGTGTCTCCGCCTAAGACTTGACCCTCAATCTCCTTAGCCCTAGGTCAAATGTACAACTCTGTACATTGATGTCATTTCTAACTATAGATCATGATGTCATTCTAAATATAGATCATGATACCATTTCTAACTATAGATCATGATGTCATTCTAAATATAGAAAACCAATATGGCCGCCGCACATGCGCAAATAATCTGATGACGTCACTCCTGCGCATGCGCAGTCTTGGGTGTAAAGAGACATACATACTACTACTAGAAAATCCATTCAAAAATAAATTCTGCAGAGCGCATACAAACGTTTTAACCAACGTCAAATCTAGCGTCTATGATGTCATATGATGTGCTCTGAATTTGAAAATCATTGCATTCAAAAGACATGGTCTGAATTTTCACTGTTCTGGGCCATTGCCAATTACATTTTCCGAACATGTTTAAAATTATGTAAAAGTGAAAGTAGGCTATTTTCTATTTTCCAAAAATGCTAAACTTACAGTGTAGCAAAACCATGTGACCAGAACATCACTAAAGGCATCAAAACCAAGACAAAACTGCCAACTTTTGTCTCCGCTTCAACATAGAAAAGTACCCTTAAGTAGTATAGGTTAGCTCATAGTTGCTTTTAACTACAGAATATACCCAGTAAGCAGAAGTTATCGGGCCAATATAGCACTGATATCGGCACCTATGTCTGCACTGTGGGTGATTAATACCCCTGCAAAATGCTTTGATACAGGAGAAGCCAGACTCCAGGCGGAGCATAGATAAGCACTTGTATATATAGTATATTATATATGATAGCAATCAATAAGTAAATAAAGTCATTTTTTTAAAGTGGATAGAGAATCAGTTATGGTTATTTGGCACAGCCGTATAAAAGTGTAGTCACACTTCTCCTAGTCGCCATCTGTTTATATTTTAAGTTTCAAGTAAATACCATGTATAATATTCAATGTCGAGACAAGAAGAAAAAGCTATTTAACAAAGGGAGATAATTAAAAAATGGGACCAGGTAGAGTTACAGTTTTTGGACACTGCACTTTTCCTAGTTGCCATCAGATTCTGGTTACTTTTAAATTTCAAGTCAATACATTGTATAATATTTGAGCAATGTTCCGGACAAGAAAAACAAAATTAACCAAAGGGAGATAATGCAAAAATGAAACCAGGGCAATAATTCTGCGATCCTTGAGACAACTCAAGTGAAATTTATGGCATGCACCTATCCACCTGATTGTCAATTCACACACAACATTTGAATCGAGTTGGTTAAGAAATGTAGTTCGCGTCACAAGATATTTAAAGTCAAATCAGGGACAATAACTCCGTAATCATCGTGGGAACGAAGTGAATTTTGCGTCTTGTACATCTACTGCTAATGAAGAACATTTTTTTGCAAAGTATTAGATGAATCAGACTGAAATTGAAAGAGGAATTCACTGGACAAGACATTCAAGTTGATTCAGGGGCAATAATATAAAAAAGCAATTAAAATAAGATTACTCAAATATCCAAAATATTAAAGCGTACTGGTACGCAACATTTTGAAACCGAGTGATGTTAAGAAATACTCGTATATGTTTGACTGGTTACTTGCGAATCCGCAAAATAGTCTTCAAACGATTTCCGGTAATTTCCTACTTTGGGTTCCATTCAAGTAAAACATAAATCCAGTCCGTCTTATTTGTTCATCTGACACTTTTCTATTTGTTTGCTCTTTTCTATTTGTTTGCTTCAAATATGGTTACATAAGGCAGGAAGAAACGGGTAAACGTTTAAAAAAAACACTGAATAGATACCTAGCACTTCAAACCAAACATCAGGCATTTGTGTCGCAATAATTGATGATCTGGAAGTTGAGAGATAGTCGATAGCATCCAATTCCATGTTAACCAGTAAATAATTTGTTTTAATTCAATAGTTAAAAGTGCTAAATCTTTGGATCAGGAAGATCAAATATGATTGAATGTTTTGTTTTGTTTAATTGTTGAGGAGCTAATGATAAATCCTGCATATGATAATTGTTAAATTGACATTGTTGCATACAAGGACAGCAGGCACATATACCAGTAAGAACATATACTGTTAATTCAATTCCAAAATTAAGTTGATGAAAAAAAGCAATTGACTTAATTTTGATGGAGTAATTAAAATTGTGAAAACCCAATTCCTTGAAGAATTGATGAGTAAATACCCAATTGACCTCAAACCTTATCTGTAGCTCTGTTCTGATAAATATTTATGCCAAGTATCAGGTGAAATGGCTGAAAGTACCGGACAAGATTTTGCTTAAATACTGCATGACCGACTGACCAACCAACCGACCAACAGGCTGATTCTCTTCCATTTGTGCTGGTATACAGGGGTTTTCATTTCAAAACAAAAATAAATCAATAAAAACCTAGTATCATATTAATTAATATAAAATCTTAAGGTTTTTAGAACAGGATTGCATGCAAAACTGTTCCAAGGAAGCACACATTTTGAATTTGACAACAGTTCGGGGCTATATAACCGACAATATATAAATTGTAGGTTTGTGTCCCAGTCGTTTTTTTTCCCTTTTGTTTTTTTACAGCTAATTGTTTTTTTGTTTTTTGTTTTTTTTTTAAATTTCTTTTGCAATATTAAGCATACATATTTTTGCCATAATGAAAATCAGTAATGCAAGTATATGTGTGCGTAAATATATAAAACACTAAGTTACATGTAAATCAGATCTCTCTCGAGGACGCACACATTAAAAATTAAAATTATGTGCTTCTCCTCGGTCGCATGCATATTTCATACGTTGAAACTCAAATTATCATGGTTAATGATTTGTCTTCACCGTTTACTCAGTTCAACTTCATAATGGTTTCATAATGGGTTTTCCCATGCGCTTGCGACTAGCCTGTTGATGTGCAACAAGCTTTTATTTGAAGACATATCATAATCCCTACTGGGACCCATGTTTACATGCACTGAAATACACACGCGTGTGTATATATCCTCCAAGTACATGATTGAAATCCTTTGCTATTATATAATCTTAACGGAACTGTATTTCAATAGAGATTTGACTGTTTCGTTACATTTTGGAGTATACTTAGTTCATGTAAATTTTAACACCAATGAACTAGCAGTATACTTGGACATTTGTTAAGAAAAGAAGACCTGTAATTTGATGGTCGTCGCATTACGACAGAATATGTTCAAAAACAAAAACTACAAGATAAAAAAAAGAAAGAGCAATGCTGTTTTGGGTTAAAATAAACATTATTTCAACCATTCTACATCCGTTCAGCATTTTTTTCCCTTATTTTTGATAAACAAAAATAAATAAATTTAAAAAATAATTTTACCACAGGCATATAAGAAATAAGTGCATTCAGGTTTTGAAAGACAATAATGTAATGCCAAGGCATTACTAATTTTACTTATCTTGAGTTGGCTCTATGGATTGATGATTTTACAGCTTTCTCTGACAAATCACATAAATTTTGACAGTTGACTGACTTATTTGCCAGCTCAAATAGCCAAAATAATGCATTACGCCAGGATCATTCTCTCTCCGTGTCACATCGATGTAAACAATCCATTTGTGTAATGTCTGTATTTAGATATTCAGAGTGGTTTAGATGTCATTTCCAGCTTGATACACTTTTACAAGTTATAATTAAGGTTTATGCCAAGTAAATCCGTTTGAATATTGGTAGAACATCGTATTTTTAAAAGTTTAAATCTGCGCACACCTGTTTCCACGAAGGTGACCATTTTGTTTGTTGTTTGGTGCTGGGTTGCGCTGTGTATTGTACTGTACTAGACTATATTGATAAAGAATAGAATTGACACACCATTAAATTATTGTCAACACTTGTTTAGCTAGTAATATCAATATGATATTAGTAAAAAGTTTATTTTGCAATTTATATGACTAATACATATCTGTAAACTTACATTTTCCGAAAGTGCTTCAAAATTCTCTACATCTCACTCGCTAAATGTATGCAGTTATTTTCAATGATTCTTAAGAAATAAAACCTTAATCTCGTAAATACCGGCAAAATCGCTGAAATTCTACATGTTTAAATTTTTTTAACTTTGATCAATTTCAAAACTTAAGGTACCAAAAAAAAAATTACATTTCACACGCTTTATGTTTAGGAATATTTTTAATATTTTTTGAGATACAAGCTTTTAAACCCCAAAAAAAAAATTTTTTTTCCCTTCCTAAAATCTTCAATTAATCAAAATTAAAGCATCAAAAGAACGGTCAATATATTGCTCTACAAATAATATTCATCATCATATTTTCAAAAATCAAAGATTTTCGAGGTATAAACTGTTAAACACACTGGGGGTTACCAAATGTTCATTTTTCCGCCATAACTCAACCGATTCAACCCCGATCATCAAAAACTAAATATCATCTGAAACGTCTTTCTAAGCACTACAAATTATACGCATAGTGTCTCGATAGAATAATTTCCGTTTTTGAGATATTTAAGGCTGAAGAAAAACCCGATAATTGATATATGACCTTGACCTTTGGGATTTTCAGGAAACGGAAGTGACATGACTCCATAGAATCTAATACTGCATCTTCAGACAAAATTTCAAGCAAATCATACAAAAAATAAAGCCGACAGGGCTTAAAAACCGTTAAGTTTTAATACGAAAGTTTTAATAGCATTATGACGTCATGTGACGTCATATGACGTTCATCCTTTTGGAATGTAAAGAAGACCTAGAGACTAATATTCAATCCAAATATCAGCTTTCTAGCTATTCTGGAAGCGATTTTATACGCATTTGAAATTTGACGTCATTAGTTCGAATCTTGGATTCGCCATTAAACCTTTGCCTTTTCGAATTTGGAAAAACGGACACAGGGATGCACAACTAGAGCCTAACATACACATTTTGTGAAAATTTGATGAAATCGGTCCAGCAATAATGGCTGTAGACCGTGTAAAAACTTTTTCACCCGACGTCAAATCTGACGTTATATGACGTCATATAAATGTGAAATTCATTGCATCCGAAAGCTTATATATATTCCATAAAGTTTTCATTGTTCTGAGTCAATGGCAACACCTCGAAATTAACACAAATATAAGAGGAAGAAAAAAAGAATAATAATAAGAAGAAGAATAAGAATAACTAGATTTCATTCGTTGATACGAATGATAGGACTTTCTGCAACATTTTGAAATGTAAAGATTAATACCGTTAGAAAGAATATATATTATATTTCCTTCCTTTTACTCTCTTTTTTTTCGTATGGACTTCTCATGCATGAACATTGTGAAGTAAGCCATATGTCAAAAAATAAATAAATCTTTATTTTGATATCGCTTTCTTATAACTTGACCAATTTTAGTTGTTGTTGTTGTTGTTGTTGTTGTATTGGTGTTTACCGTCGCTGTGATAGTATTTCAATCATGTAGAGACGCCCAGCTAATTACAGGTGGAGGAAGACCCCGAGTACACAGAGGTACCCGGATAAAACCTCACATGAAAAATCCGAAGTCCCTACCGGGATTCGAACCCACAGCGGTGAGGGCTAGGTACCAAAATATATGTCCTGAAGATTCCTACAATTCAATTGTAGCATATTTGGGTCTGGTTTTATAGGTTTTCAAAATATAAGCAATTAAACTTAAACCTATTAATTCTGCATATCAAAATTTTTTTTTTTATAATTTCGTGTATAGCCGCGGGAATAAAACCGTAAATGCTACCATGCATGTGCGTCGAGTTGTGTCGAGTTGTGTCGAGAAGCGGAGCTTTATTTGTTCACCAATATGGACTAAGACCACAATTACCTGCCCTTGGTTACCTTGTATCCGGATGGGCCTACACAAAAAAGTGACCCTATTTAATGCTGAATTAAGGTGAGTTTTTGACTGAAAGACATGCAATAAAGGATTAAATTCTATAGAAAACAGTTAAAATAGTCATAAAATGCCCAATTTTGAGGCCTTCTTGCACAAAAATCTTAATAGTTAAGCATTACTGACAGGGGAATTTTTGAGAAAATTGGTGTGAAATGGTCGACCGGTGCACTAAATTCATACGCATGTTATTTGGACTTAAATAGGTCAAAAAGTAATCGGGTGACCCCATGTTTAAAATGTACAGAATTATTTCACTTGAATAGATCTATCTAATGAGGGTAAGTTTGGATGCCAATTTCACTTACAGAAATTGTCATTTGTATATATGCTTATATAGAACATATAGTAAATTTAAATTGTGGTCTTAGTCCATATCACGCATGTGTAATATGTTACAGGGATTTTTGATGTGAACGCATAAACATCGACAAAAAATAATACACAGCAACCATAGAGAACAAACATTTACTCACCAGCATTCTGATTAATCCAAAATAACAAAAGAACTCTACCCTTCCGATTAGTTTAGTTTAAATATGTATTATTACCTAAAATGATGATACAACATTGAAGATTTTAAAAAATAAGTAAGAGGTTCTGACCACAAGTTCTAACAACATTAGTATCGGTCATCGCTTTAAAGACACTTGTGTCTACACATATTAACACAGAATGGGCAATATATAACTAATTACTAAACAAAGCAATTAAGTAAATATCCGATTAAATAAATTCAAATTGAAAAATGTATATAAATAATGAGAAGAGAAGAAAAATACACACTAACAAACAAGGGTTACTTAAATGAAAAAAAAATGTCCAAAACACAACATATATAGATGCAGATATATGAACCTTTCTAAACAGTATCTTTTATTCAAATTTCAATCACCACTTTTTTTTGCCGAAGAGATCAAAGTCGGCTTCCGGTTCAATGCTCATTTGGAGCGTAGATCTACACAGCTAGAGCGACGCATTGACCTTTGACATAAGATGTTATATGTCACGTGATGTAATTCACGCCGGGAACAGGTTGATAGGGCGGAGTCAAAAAAATCAATACTATATTTGGAATGTGCGACTGCGTTAAATTTCAAAACGTAATTTCAAACACTAAGTAGGTTAGTGTTATTTAGTAAGCATTAAGTCCATTAAATCGGTCTAGCGGCTTTGCCGCGCCAGACCGATTTAATTTCATTAATGCTTACTAAAAAACTCTAACCTATACTTAATTAACACTGACTAACTTAGAGTTTGCCCCGCCCTATTACTGCGTTATGCTGCTATATTAGGAGATGGCGCCATATAAGTGTTACGTCAGCGTGTTATTAAAGTAATCACACACGTGCACGTGCTTTCCAAATATGGATGTAACACATAAATTTCGCGCATTTTTTGACCGTCGGCTCATTTCTTTTTCAGATTTCAATCAATTTATGCGATGGCTGTTTTTTAATTTATTTATCTTGTTTTAATTAGTTAAGACATCAGAAAATATCAACTGAAAGAACGAAATATGTAAATAATAATCGTTTAAAAATGTCTGTGTCAGCGGAAGATATCAAGGCTAGGAATACCCCGGAAATACCAAATCAAACGAGTTAATACATGATCTGTAAGTTGTTTAAAAACGTTATATCAATTATTTCAATTCTTGTATTTACCAAATTCGTAAACATAGGTACTGGTATAGCTCCCTTGGTTGGCGCTCAGCTTAATAAGGGTAGTTCCAGGACTGATGGCCCGGTGTCCGGATAATGTGACTGGGTGTGGTATCATGCCAACTGTCTACGACGCGATACTGTGCAGTGTGACAACACTACATTTGTCTCAAGTAGACATTGTCTCCAAAAGACTTAAATTCTATCGGTGGGACGTTAAACCTAATAAACTGTACTTGTATTTTAGATTTAATTTAGCATCTTTTTCTTTCCTTAGGAGTCCCTTTGCAAAAAATATTTCCGAAACTCCTCATTCTTATGTAAATGTTTATCTATAAACATGATAATTTAAGCAACTTTACTTAATGTTTACAAAAGACGTCAACATGCGCCAGTGTGCACACCTCGTGTGTAGGGATCGGTGTAGTAAACACTGCCATATATGATAACACGTGAATAGGGCGGAGCATAATTTGGAATAATGACATGCGCATTTCGCCGTAAACTCTTAACAGTTAAATCATAATTAAGTAGACAAGTCTCGCAAAATCTCGAACTCTTAAATTAAATCGACCAGGAATTTAAAATTTTGGGCTCACTGATTAGATAGAAATAGCGGGTAAACTCTAAACAAAGTTACTCCATTTTGCCCTCTTAGCTAACGGACAAATTAGCTTACAGCGTCTTGAACGGATGACATGTGTTGATCATTTTGTTTCAAACGTCTACACTTATAAACGCCCATGGTATCTCAAGCTGGCAATTAAATTACATTGTACTATAACATATATTTTCACATAGCTTATCATTTATCATAAATTTGGATTGATGCAACAATGAAGTCCGGAAATTGCAATGTTTCAACAACGGTCTACTTTTAAACATATTTTATTTTTCCCAACTTTACACAAAATAATTACATATAACATACATTTATCATACATATTGGTAAAAAATGGGTCGAGCTACAAGTTCCGAAAACTTAGATAATGCTCTTCCCTTGGATAAATTAACAAAATGTGTTGCTGAAAAGACTAATGTAAAGTATAAAGTATGGGTTTAACCATTTAAATGACATTAACAACTGAATATGAGAGAGAGAGAGAGAGAGAGAGTAAAAATAAAGATAAAAATGTCAGTGAACACCTTGATCAATGCTAAGAAATGATTGATGAAATCACACAGGGGCTGCAGCATTAAGCGAACCTTTTAGATTCTTTAATGAATTGTTGAACTGCAAGAAATATTTTTACATTATCATCATGAGACAATGAATCAGACCCATAGAGTAATTTATGCAGATTGAGTGGATGAAACGATCTCAGTTCACGGAACATTCTTAAACGTTGGTTATTTAAATTATTGCAAGTAAAAAAGAAATGTTCAGCATCTTCAATTTCAAATCCACATCTACATTCTCTGGTATTCGAGATATGGTTACAGAATAGGTCTGACTGAAGGTCACTACATTTATTGCGAATTCTTGTATGCAATACAGATAGCTTTCTTTGACCAACAAAATAATATTTAGGTATTTCAATAGAATTAAACATACGTAAAATACTGGATTTAAAGGCCGAAAGTGAAGTGATAGACCTGGTTTCAATAGAAAGCTCGTTCCATAAAGAAACTGATGAAGGAATGAAGGAATTTGCATAGAGCTCAGTTCGTCTAGCAATTGTATCTAAGTTTAGGGCATTACGTAATGGGTAGGTAGTTCTTTGTATTACTGCTGAAGGATAAATTTCGTTAATGTACAAGTTTTTGATATTTACGCCTATCAGATAAGCTTAGCCAACCAGTTTCTCGATACAAATTGTATAAAGAAATAGACCTAGTAGTACCAGTTACTATTCTTGCCGCCTCGGTTTGTATTTTTTCAAGAGTGTCTTTCTCATATAAAGTGCAATTATCCCATACTATAGAGGCATATTCAAGAATTGGTCTTAAGAAAGATATATATATTTGATTAAGAGCGTCTCTACGTAGTTTGAACTTAAGAAATCTCATCATATCAAGAATTTTTGACGCCGAAGAAGTTATTTTTTCAACGTGTTCCTTCCATTTGCCATTACTACTTAATGTCAATCCTAAATGTTTATGACTGTTAATTAACTGGACAGGAACACCGTCAAAGACTAATGAGGGAGCATGAATGTTGTTATTAGAAAATACAATGGCTTCGGTTTTTGAAGGATTGAACGACACTAGCCATTGCTTAGACCACTGAGATATCATCTGAAGATCATGGTTAATAATTCCTTCAATGTCATTAATGTTAGAGGCACAACAAGAAAGAGAAGTGTCATCTGCAAATAAACGTGTAATACTTAACAAATTTGCTGTTATGTCATTTACGAAAACAAGAAACAGTAATGGACCTAATACAGAGCCTTGAGGGACTCCTGCATTAACACGTTTAGGCAATGATTTAGATGTTCCAATAAATACAGATTGTTCACGGTCATTTAAGTAACTGTCAAACCATTTTAAAAGAGACCCATCTATACCATTTTCTTTTAATTTAAATAAGAGACCTTTATGCCATACACGGTCAAACGCCTTAGAAATATCGCAGAAAACCATACAATTAATTTTGTGATTATCAAGTGACGACACGATGTTGTGATAAATGTCGATTAATTGGTGGACTGTAGAGTGACCCCGTTGAAACCAGATTGAAGTGGGTAAATCAAATTATTAAAATGTAAGTGATTATAAGTAAATTTGTAGATACATCGTTCCATCAGTTTCCCAATACAACTTAGAAGTGAAATAGGTCGATAATTTTCAACAAGAGATTTATCACCTTTTTTAAATAAAGGTAGGACAAGAGAACGCTTCCATACTTTCGGAAAAGTTTCCGTTTTTAGGGACCTATTAAATAGCATGCACAATGGTTTGGAAATACTATGTTTTGTGTTCTTTAAGATTTTGTTACTAATGCCATCAGGTCCAACTGCTTTTTTTGCACAAAGGGTATCAATTATACTTGTAATGTCATTTACAGAAATGTTTATGTTTGATAATTTAGATTGACATTTTTCAACAAAAACTGGTAATGTAGTATTGGAGCCATCTACAGTTGAAATGGAAGCAAAGTTATCATTTAAACAGTTAGCCTTATCTAAGTCAGTATAATGGTAAGTTACTATGTTGTTATTACAGGTTGTTTTCAAAATAGGAATAGCACATGATGAGTTGTTACTTTTTACTAGACTACGGAGATAATTCCAATACTTTTTGGGATTTTCAACACGACTATCAGATACTGCTTCTTCTAGATGTTCAAAATAATGTTGTTTAGCAAATTTTTTTAGGTTATTCACTTTATTTCTAAGAGTTTTGTATTTGATCCAAGCCGAAGAAGTATTTCTTTTAATAGCTATTTTCTTCTGCCTGTCTCTTTTACGTGAAAATTTTCTAACTTCAGAATCATACCAAGGGCGGTCATTTGGTCTAACAGTTATTTCTTTTGATGGTATACATTGATTCATGAATGAGAGTAACAATTCAGTAAAAAGATCAGATGATTCATCAACGGTTAGAACATTTATGAAATCCCAATTTTGAGTTTCAATTAAAGAGTTCAATTTTTCAAAGTCGCCGCGGTTATAATACCATATCGTTCGTTTAGAACAGGATTTAAACAAGGTTACAAATTTGATAAAGGCAAAAGTACATCTATGGTCACTAATATGACTATCAACATTTATAACGTCAGAATTAATAACTGGCATATTTTGAGAGACAATAATAGGGTCGATTAATGTTGAAGAATGAGCAGTAACACGAGTAGGTGATGATATGACATTTTTTAAATTGTTTAAATGCATGATATTATTTAGATGAAACTCATTACTATTCAATAGATCCTGGTTTAAATCACCTAATATGATAATCTTAAGATTAGATTCAAGAGCCCTTTCTAATGTTACATTAAAATCGTTCCAAAAACTGACACATGTCCCGGGTGAACGGTAAATATTACATAATAAGAAGGATGAAGTTTTATGAAATATTTCAATCCAGATAGCATGAACAGACGCATTTTCAAGATCATGACGTCTCTTGGATCGAAGTAAGTTAGACACATATACTAGCAGTCCGCCTGAAGAAAAAGTTCTATCTTGTCTGAACATGGAATATTCATTTAAAATTAAGGAAGAGTCGGGAAAATTAGCATCCAAATGCGTTTCAGAAAAACACAGAATATCGAAGTCGCAGAAATTATCAGTTATGTAACTTAGTTTGTTACGAATACTGCGTATGTTTAAGTGCATAACTGTAAGACAATCATGATGTAAACTTGTACTTGCGCTGGATGGTGGGCCCGGATTTGGCTCTATATCACCACAAACGAGCAGCAATAACAGAATGATAAAGCTGTATAGGAGATAAATGTCCTCCATGCAAAGATTCCAATGATAAACAAATGAACTTATTAATAGTTTAACAAGTTGTCCTAAAAAATTAAGTAAATCAGCTAGAGGGTTATACATAAAAAACTTTTGCAGCAGCTTTTACGCTGAGCATGAACCAGTCCGATAGCAGCACGCCAAAAAACAATATCACAACCTATGGTGGTTTAAACAGAATCAGATAAGAGTTGGCTAGCTGGTAGCGGACCATAAGCACGCTCATAACAAATTGCAAAAGTACAACAACCAAATAACAAACATGATCAAGATGTTCATAAACAAGGGAGAAAATAGACAAATAGTTTAAGATAAAGATAGGGAGAGCTAGAGAAATAAGATTGAGAAACATGACACTAATATAAGCAGGATCAACAAATGTGGTGGCGGATAATGAGAAAAAGGTGAAACTGAGGAGAGAAGTTAAAATTTAACAAATACTTGATGCTGAGAAGGATACTAGAAAGCTTTTATTTAACCCTTTTCCCTGATTTAAAGAATAATAAACCATAGAAGGCAACTAGCTGATTTATTCTTTTTTTTTCTTTTTTTTTTTCTGCTGCCTACTGCTTGAAACTCAGTCAAGTTATAAACTAGGTCTTTACCATAACATATGTGAAACAGTGGTTAACTTCAGAACAGAATTCATATAGAACTTTTTAATGCCACCAAAGGCAGATATATTTTGTCAGGGGTTAAGGTTATACAATCGAAAAAGTCGTAATTATCAGTCAGAAGGTAATTACAGTTAAGTAGGTGAAGGATTACATCTGGGACACAATATGTACACATTCATACATATTCACTGACATTTTGTACGACAAAATTACTATTTAGATACACATACATATATACATACATACATACATACATACATATATATACATACACACACATACATATACACACACATATATATATATATACATATACACACACATACATATATACACTCACACCATACACATACATATATACATACATACACATACATATAACACATACACACATATACATACAAATACATATGCATACTCATACATACACAAATACATACATACATACATACATACATACATACATACACACATACATACATACACAACATACATATTTAAATTAAATTTAACATAAGCATGTAAACATACAAAAAACATATACTCACAAAACATTTTCACCATGTGTACATGTACATAGATTTCAAACTATATTGGTTCTGATTTAACATAATCAATTTGACATACAAAAATCATATACTCACAGAAAATTATCACCATATGTACACATACATGTTATGTGCAAAAACACATATACACATAAGCATTCATATACACTTAAGCGCGTGAACACTATTTGATAGACATCTGTTAACTTCGTAGAACCAAGCATAGTCACAACTCAAATGCTATGATTATAATAGAGTTGACATTAAAATTACACTTACTGACACATAAATGACCATGATATTTATTGATGTAGTTGCAAAAATTATATATATCATTGTTCATCTCTAGGAATGAGCGCACAGGTGTACATACTCAAACTGACTTTGATATAAATTGAAAGATACTGCCAAGTATCACTATTGGGGTGGTCATTGACAGCCACATATAAATCAATAGCAGTTCCAAGTATTAGCTTTTATGTAAGCAACTTAATTCAACAGAACAGGGGTGGGGGGGGGGGGGGGTCATTGACAGCCATATCATTGTTCATCTCATTAAAACAAGCTTTGGAGAACAGGTATGTTAATGTATGCGTTATATTTCAAAAGGGAAATACATATAATATGTGAATACAACGAACAAAAAGATAAAACTTGAGTTAAATAATCCAATCGAGTGCATTATCAATCAACTTGCTTAATTTAATGAAATGTAACTTATATGTAAGCAACACAGTTCAACAGTACACAGTAATGGTGTGGGCAGTGTGTAAACTTTAGCTGTAGATGTATACTGTATTTATAAAGTTACGTGTCGATTACGGTGCCCATTAGCAAATCAAGATCTTGCTGGGATTCCAAGCGGTGCACCTTCAGTTTGTTGTCTTTCACAAGAATGGATCCGTCACTGGTCCACACACTGGTCAATTTTTTATCATGCATTAGCTTACGGGCTTGATAAAACACTCTGGCCCGTAAGGGGGTCAGATGTTCATTTAAGTACACATTAGGAAAACCAGAAGCTTTTAGTTGAGATTTATTTCGAAATAACCTCTGTCGAGCCCGGTAGCTGATGAACTTGATGACAATGTCTTTAGGTTTTTCGTTACTAGACGATTTATTGGGCTTACCAGGGAGACGATGGGCACGGTCGATATCAGCTAATGATAAATCAGCATTAACTGCAGTTGCAAGTTCAATAACTTTGTCATCAACACACTCCCCTGTGTCTCGGGAATTCCCGACAGACGGAGACAGTTCCGTCTGCTGTACTGCTCCAATCGGTCAGCACGCAACTCAAGTTGCACTACACGTTTTTTGAGTTCCGTGTTCTAACAACGGTCTAAATGACATGTGTCAAAACGCTCAAAGGATTATGGGTAACGCAATGCTGCAACTGATATGTATAAATAACGTAAATAAAATGATTTGACAAAACATTAAATCATTGTCAACACTTGTTTAGTTTGTTTGTTGGGTTTAACGTCCCACCGACAGTATTTCAGTCATTTGGTGACGATGTCTACTTCATGCGGGTATGAGGGCTGCCACATTGCAGTATCACGCCGTAGACATGTGGCATGATACCACACCCAGTCACATCATCCTGATACCGAGCTAACCAGTCCTGCAAATACTCTTATATGTTGAGAGCTAAGCAAGGGAGCTATAACAGTACCATGTTTTACAACTTTGGTATGTCGTGGTCTGGGATCGAACCCACGACCTCCCGCTCCCGAGGCGGACGCTCTTACCACTCGGCCACCGGTAAGGGTACGCCTGTTTAGCTAGTAATATCAATATGATATAAGTAAAAAGTGTTTTTGCAATTTATATAACTAATACATAGCTGTAAACTTACATATTTTTCGAAAATGCTTCAATTAACGTGAAAGCGAAAGTAGGATATTTTTCGAAAATTCTTACACGGGTTTATATTCGTATTTTTTATGTAACTTCCTTATACTTTAATCAATTTCAAAACTTTAAGTACCAAAATAATCGTCTTAAAATTCTCCACATCTCACTTGCTTAAGGTGTGGGCTTATTGCTAATGAGCTTTGAGATATTAGCCGTAGAACTTTGACAACACGGCAGAATCGCTGAAATTCTACATGTTTAAATTCTTATTTTTGAGGTAAATTCCTCATGCTTTGTTCAATTTCAAAACTTAAGGTACAAAAATAATTGTCTGAAAAATCTCTACATTTCACACGCTTTATGTTTCGGAATATTACTAATACTTTTTGAGATACAAGCTCTTAAACCTCCTGAATAATGAAAAAATCACCAAAGCTACATGCACAAATTTCGTTTTTCCCCCATAACTCCATTAATCTTTGGCCAATCATTAAACTTTAGGCATCAAAAGAGCGGCCAAACATTGCTCTACAAATAATATTCATCATCATATTTTCTAAAATCAAAGGTTTTCGATGTATAAACTGTTAAACACACAGGGGGTTACCAAATTTTCGTTTTTCCACAATAACTCAACCAATTCAACCCCGATCTTCAAAAACTAAATATCATTTGAAAGGCCTTTCTAAGCACTACAAATTATACGCATAGTGTCTCGATAGAATATTTACCGTTTTTGAGATATTCAAGGCCGAAGAAAAAGCCGATAATTGATACATGACCTTGACCTTTGGGACTTTCCGAAAACGAAAGTAACATGGCTCCATAGAATTTAATACTGCATCTTCAGACAAAATTTCAAGCAAATCATACAAAAAATAAAGCCTACAGGGCTTAAAAACCGTTACGTTTTAATACGAAAGTTTTATTAGCATTATGACGTCATGTGACGTCATACGACATTCATCTTCTGAGAATATAACGAAAACCTAGAAACTTATATTCTGTCCAAATATCATCTTTCCTAGCTCATCTGTAAGCGATTTTATACGCATTTGAAATTTGAAATAAAACCTTTGCCTTTTCGAATTTGGTAAAACGGACACCGGGATGCACAACTAGAGCCTAACATACATATTCTGTGACATTTTGATGAAAATCGGCCCAGAAATAATGGCTGTAGACCGCGTACAAACATTTTTAGACGACGTCAAGTTTGACGTAAAAATACGTCATATTCAAATAAAACTTATTGAAATGCAAAAGGTTCTATCTGAAGCATATGCTATTAAATTTTCAAGGTGCTCGGATGTTTTCAACATATAAAAATTTACATGTAAACGTTAGAAATTACTTTTCAACTCATGACGTCATATGACGTCATACGACATTTATCTTCTGAGAATATAAAGAAAACATAGAGACTTATATTTTGTCCAATTATCATCTTTCTAGCTCATCTGTAAGCGATTTTATACGCATTTGAAATTTGACGTCATTAGTTCGAATCTTGGATTCGCAATTAAGCCTTTGTCTTTTCGAATTTGGAAAAACGGAGATCGGGATGCACAACTAGAGCCTAACATTCACATTCTGTGAAATTTTGATAAAAATCGGCCCAGAAATAATGGCTGTAGACCGCGTACAAACTTTTTCACCTGACGTCAAATCTGACGTTATATGACGTCATATGAATATGAAATTCATTGCATTCGAAAGCTCATGGTTTGAAATATATGCCATAAAATTTTCATTGTTCTGGGCCATTGGTAACACATCGAAATTAACACAAATACAAGAGGAAGAAAAAAAGAACTAGATTTCATTTGTTGATACGAATGATAGGACTTTCTGCTACATTTGTTAAACACTTAAAAGCTAAAAAAGTAAAAAGATATGAAATTCCAGCCTTTAACTTGCTTTTGTATGGCCATAACTTAAATAGACTTTGAAAAATATAACCGTTTAACTTGGAGGATATGGCAAAAGTAACTGAAAATCATTTTTTTATATCAATTTATTTAACTTGGATTATTTTTATAATCTATGTTTCAAATCAAATTTATTTAAAGTGCTTACAATTCGAATTTCATCCTGTAATAATTGCCAAAGACCGCATAAAAGCTTGTGTAGACAGCGTCAAGTTTGATGTTATGTGACGTCATAGGCATAAGAAAATCAATGAAATGAAATATTAAGTATTTTGAATATATCAAGTAATTTTTTCATGCTCCTTACAACTTTGCAACATATAGAAATTAACGCGTAGATATATTAACATTCTTTTTGACCTTATGACGTCAAATGACGTTAATCCTCACAGAATATGAATAAGTCTCAAAGACTAATATTCAGTCCAAATATCAACTTTCTAAATCATCTGGAAGCGATTTTATATGTATTTGAAATTTGACGTCAATGGTTCGAAACTTGGATTCGCCATAGAACCATTGCTTTTTCGAATTTGTAAAAAGGGACCCGGGATACACATATAGAGCGTTACATATACATTCTGTGAAATTTTGATGAAAATCGGTCCAAAAATAATGGCTGTACACCGCGTAAAACCTTTTTGTCCTGACGTCAAATCTTACGTGATATAACGTCACATTAATATGAATTACATTGCATTCTAAAGCACACGGATTGATGTACATACCATTAGATTTCCATGGTCCTGGGAAGTAAACAACATATTTAAATTAACGCGTATATATCAGAAATTATTTTTGACCATATGACGTCATATGACGTCATGTGACGTTCATCTTCATAGAATGTAAAGCACTCTTGGAGACTTATATACTATCCAAATATAATATTATTTTTCTAACTCATCTGGAAACGATTTTATACGTATTTGAAATTTGACGTCAATGGTTCGAATTTTGGATCCGCCATAAAACTTTTGCATTTTCGAATTTGGAAAAGCGGACGCCGGAATGTACAACTAGACTTTAACATACACATTCTGTGAAATATTAATGAAAATCGGCCCAGAAATAATGGCTGTAGACCGCGTACAAGCATTTTTAGACGACGTCAAGTTTGACGTCAAAACACGTCATAGTCAAATGAAAATTATTGAAATGGAATTTTAAACAATAAAAATTAACACATAAAAATTAGAAATTACCTTTCACCTCATGACGTCATATGACGTTATATGACGTTCATCTTCAGAGAATATAAAGTAACCCTCGAGATTTATATTCTGTCCAAATATCATCTTTCTAGCTCATTTGTAAGCGATTTTATACGCATTTTAAATTTGACGTCAATGGTTCGAATCTTGGATTCGCCATAGAACTATTGCATTTTCGAATTTTGAAAAGCGGACACCGGAAGGCACTTCTAGAGCCTAACATACGCATTCTGTGAAATTTTGATGAAAATCGGCCCAGAAATAATGGCTGTAGACCGCGTACAAACATTTTTAGACGACGTCAAGTTTGACGTCAAAGCACGTCATAGTAAAATAAAAATTATTGAAATGCAAACAGTTCTATCTGAAGCATATGCTATTAAATTTTCAAGGTGCTCAGACTTGTACAACATATAAAAATTAACACGTAAATATTAGAAATTACCTTTCACCTCATGACGTCATATGACGTCATATGACGTTCATCTTCAGAGAATATAAAGTAACCCTTGAGACTTATATTCTGTCCAAATATCATCTTTCTAGCTCATTTGTAAGCGATTTTATACGCATTTGAAATTTGACGTCAATGGTTCGAATCTTGGATTCGCCATAGAACCATTGCCATTTCGAATTTTGAAAAACGAACACCGGAAGGCACAACTAGAGCCTAACATACACCATCTGTGAAATTTTAATGAAAATCGGCCCAGAAATAATGGCTGTAGACCGCGTACAAACTTTTTCACCTTACGTCAAATCTGACGTTATATGACGTCTTATGAATATGATATTCATTGCATTCGAAAGCTCATGGTTTGAAATATATGCCATAAAATTTTCATTGTTCTGGGCCATTTGCAACACATCGAAATTAACACAAATACAAGAGGAAGAAAAAAAGAATAAGAAGAATAAGAACTAGATGTCATTCGTGAAAACGAATAATAGGACTTTCTGCAAGCTGTGTTAATGCAAAAAGTAGGAGATAAAAGTTTCATGTAATGACTCACCTCTGGTAGTATTTCATGTTCATGCTGAACAACTGACATTATATTCCGAAATCAGTGCAAATGATAAGAACTAAGTATTAGTCTGTGACGTAACATGATGTCATATGACGTAAGGACATGACTGCAAACTTGATTTCTAGTTTAAAGGTCCTATGTTCGAATCTTACTTCAGCCACAATACTTCGGTTTTTAGGAATTAAGGTTAGCTGACAAAATATTCACACCTTAGTTGCAAAATGTACCATCTGTAAAAATTTGAAGAAAATCTTATCATAAATGGCGGCTGTAGAGCGCGAATACCATTTTTCACTATTTTCAACTGAAAATACTGTTGCTCAAAAGCGCATACTTTACTGCAATAACTCTGAAATTTTCATTATTCTGAACAACTGGCATCATGTCGAAATCATTGCCCCAAATTAAAATTAAGTGGTATGCTTATGACGTCCTATGACGTCAAGATTCAAAATATTTGTAGAAATGCTGCAGAACTGCAAACTGTGTAAGTTTCAACTTTCTATCTCATCCTGAAGTTCTTTAATCCTAAAATGAAATTTTCGGTCCTATGTTCGAGTCGTTTTTTCAGCAACAGAACTTCGGTTTTTCGGAATTTCGGTTAGCTGACAGGATATGAACACCTTAGTTTCAAGATGTACAATCTGTGAAAATTTGAAGAAAATCCGACATAAATAGCGGCTGTAGAGCGTAAACACCATTTTTCACTATTTTTTGCTGTGACGTCATGTGACGTCATAGGGTGCTGAAGATGCTTTTCTTCAAAAGCGCATACTTTGCTTTCATAACTCTGAAATTTTCATTATTCTGAACAACTGGCATCATGTCGAAATCATTGCCCAAATATGAAAATTAAGAAGTATGCTTATGACGTCACATGACTTCATATGACGTCACGACTCAAAATTTTTGTAGAAATTCTGCAGAACTGCAAACTGTGTAAGTTTCAACTTTCCATCTCATCCTGAAGCTCTTTTATCCTAAAATGAAATTTTCGGTCCTATGTTCGAATCTTATTTCAGCCACAGAACTTCGGTCTTTCGGAATTTCGGTTAGTTGACAGGATATGCACACCTTTGATTCAAGATGTACCATCTGTGAAAATTTGAAGAAAATCCGACCATAAATGACGGCTGTAGAGCGCGAACACCTTTTTTCACTATTTTTAGCTGTGACGTCACATGACGTCATAGGGTACTGAAGATGCTTTTGTTCAAAAGCGCATATTTCCCTTTCATAACTCTGAAATTTTCATTATTCTGAACAACTGGCATCATGTCGAAATCATTGCCCTAAAATGAAAATTAAGAAGTATGCTTATGACGTCACATGACGTCATATGACGTCACGCCTCAAAATATTTGTAGAAATTCTGCAGAACTGCAAACTGTGTAAGTTTCAACTTTCTATCTCATCCTGAAGCTCTTTTATCCTAAAATGAAATTTTCGGTCCTATGTTCGAATCTTATTTCAGCCACAGAACTTCGGTCTTTCGGAATTTCGGTTAGCTGACAGGATATGCACACCTTTGATTCAAGATGTACCATCTGTAAAAATTTAAAGAAAATCCGACCATAAATGACGGCTGTAGAGCGCGAACACCATTTTTCACTATTTTTAGCTGTGACGTCATGTGACGTCATAGGGTGCTGAAAATCATTGAAATCAAAATTTCCTCACGTGACTAATAAGCCATAAAAATTTCATCGTCCTAGGACTATTGCAACATATAAAAATAAGCGTTTAGTTAGGAAGAAGAAAAGAATAATAATAATAACTAGATGTCATTCGTCTAAACGAATGATAGGACTTTCTGTAACCTGTGTTAATGCAAAAAGCAGAAGATAGAAGTTTCATGTAATGACTCACCTCTGGTAGTATTTCATGTTCATGCTGATTAATTGACATTATATTATAAATAAGCGTTTAGTTACGAAGAAAAAAAAATAAGTAGCAGTAGTAGTAGTATGCTTATGACGTCATATGACGTCACGACTCAAAATATATTAAGAAATCCTGCAGAACTGCAAACTGTGTAAGTTTCAACTTTCTATCTCATCCCGAAGTTCTTTAGCCCTAAAATGAAATTTTTGGTCCTATGTTCGAATCTTACTTCAGCCACAATACTTCGGTTTTTCGGAATTAAGGTTAGCTGACAAAATATTCACACCTTAGTTTCAAGATGTACCATTTGTAAATATTTGAAGAAAATCTGATCATAAATGGCGGCTGTAGAGCGCGAACACCATTTTTCACTATTTTTAGCTCTGACGTCACGTGACGTCATAGGGTGCTGAAAATGCTGTAGCTTAAAAGCGCATACTTTACTGCAATAACTCTGAAATTTTCATTATTCTGAACAATTGGCATCATGTCGAAATCATTGCCCCAAATTAAAAATAAGTGGTATGCTTATGACGTCCTCTGACGTCACGATTCAAAATATTTGTAGAAATAATACAGAACTGCAAACTGTGCACGTTTCAACTTTCTATCTCATCCTGAAGCTCTTCAATCCTAAAATGAAATTTTTGGTCCTATGTTCGAATATTACTTAAGCCACAGAACTTCAGTTTGTCGGAATTTCGGTAAGCTGGCAGGATATGTACACCTTAGTTTCAAGGTGTACCATCTGTGAAAATTACAAGAAAATCCTATTTTTCACTATTTTTAGCTCTGACGTCATATGACGTCATAGGGTACTGAAGATGCTTTTGTTTAAAAGCGCATACATTACTGTCATAACTCTGAAATATTCATTATTCTGAACAACTGGCATCATGTCGAAATCATTGCCCTAAAATAAAAATTAAGAAGTATGCTTATGACGTAACATAACGTCATATGACGTCACGACTCAAAATATATGTAGAAATTCTGCAGAACTGCAAACTGTGTAAGTTTCAACTTTCTATCTCATCCTGAAGCTCTTTAATCCTAAAATGAAATTTTCGGTCCTATGTTCGAATTTTATTTCAGTCACAGAACTTCGGTCTTTCGGAATTTCGGTTAGTTGACAGGATATGCACACCTTAGTTTCAAGATGTACCATCTGTGAAAATTTGAAGAAAATCCGACCATAAATGACGGCTGTAGAGCGTGAACACCATTTTTCACTATTTTTAGCTCTGACGTCATATGACGTCATAGGGTGCTGAAGATGCTTTTGTTTAAAAGCACATACTTTACTGTCATAACTCTGAAATATTCATTATTCTGAACAACTGGCATCATGTCGAAATCATTGCCTTAAAATAAAAATTAAGAAGTATGCTTTTCACGTCACATAACGTCATATGACGTCACGACTCAAAATATATTAAGAAATTATGCAGAACTGCAAACTATGTAAGTTTTAACTTTCTATCTCATCCTGAAGCTCTTTAATCCTAAAATGAAATTTTCGGTCCTATGTTCGAATCTTATTTCAGCCACAGAACTTCGGTCTTTCCGAATTTCGGTTAGATGACAGGATATGCACACCTTAGTTTCAAGATGTACCATCTGTGAAAATTTGAAGACAACCCGACCATAAATGACTGCTGTAGAGCGCGAAAACCATTTTTCACTATTTTTAGCTGTGACGTCATGTGACGTCATAGGCTGCTAATAATCATTGAAATCACAATTTCCTCACGTGACTAATAACCCATAAAAATTTCATCGTCCTAGGACTATTGCAACATATTAAAATAAGCGTTAAGTTAGGAAGAAGAAAAGAATAATAATAATAAAAAAATGACGTCACGTGACGTCATATGACGTTTATTTTCACATAATTGTTAGACACCCAGAGACCTACTAACTGACAAAATTTCAAATTTCTATCTCAAATAGGACAGTTTTTATAAGCATTTAAAAATTGACGTCCTTGGTTCGAATCTTGGCTCTGCCATAGATGCTTGGACTTTTCGAATTTTGAAAAACGGACACCGGTAAACACAATAAGAACGTAATATACACATTCTGTGAAAATTTGATAAAAATCGGTCCATTAATAATGGCTCTGGACCGTGTACAAACTTTCGTAGTCAATTTCAAATATGACGTCATATGACGTCATAGGCTTCTGAAAATCATTGAAATCGAAATTTCAGCCTCTGAATCATGTGTCATTAAATTTTCATTGCCCTTCGACAATTTCAACATATAGAAATACCCTTGTTAATATTAGAAATACATTATCATATAATGACGTCACGTGACGTCATATGACGTTTATTTTTACAAAATGTTTAAGACTCCCAGAGACCTATATACTGACCAAATATCACTTTTCTATCTCAAATAGGACCGATTTCATGAGCATTTAAAAATGTACGACCTTGGTTCGAATCTTGGATTCGCTATAGAACCATGGACTTTTCGAATTTTGAAAAACGGACACCGAGATGCACAACTAGAACTTAATATACACATTCTGTGAAAATTTGATGAAAATCGGTTCATAAACAATGGCTGCAGACCGCGTACAAACTTTTGTTGCATATTTCAAGTGTAACGTCATATGACGTCATAGGCATATGAAAATCATAGAAATCAAAATTTCAGCGTTTGAAGCATGTGTCTTTAAATTTTCATTGCCCTTCGACAATTGCAACATATAGAAATATTCTTGTTAATATTAGAAATACATTATCATATAATGACGTCACGTGACGTCATATGACATTTATTTTCACAAAATGTTTAAAACTTCTAGAGACCTATATACTGACTAAAAATCTACTTTCTATCTTAAATAGGACAGATTTTATAAGCATTTAAAAATTTACGACCTTGGTTCGAATCTTGGATTCGCTATAGAACCATGGACTTTTCGAATTTTGAAAAACGGACACCAGGATGCACAACTAGAGCCTAACATACACATTCTGTGAAATTTTGATGAAAATCGGTCCAGAAATAATGGCTGTAGACCGCGTACAACCTTTTTCACGTGACGTCAAGTCTGACGTTATATGACGTCATATGAATATACAATTCATTGCATCCGAAAGCTCATGGTTTGAAATATATGCCATATAATTTTCATTGTTCTGAGTCAATGGCAACACCTCGAAATTAACACAAATATAAGAGGAAGAAAAAAAGAATAAGAAGAAGAAGAAGAATAATAAAAAAACAGTACAAACCCAATATGACTTTCTGCCTGTAGGCAGAAAGTCCTAATAAAAAAACAGTACAAACCCAATATGACTTTCTGCCGAAAGGGCAGAAAGTCCTAATAATAAAAGACAGAACAAACCCAATAGGTCTTTCTGTGAAAAGCAGAAAGCCCTAATAAAAAAAACAGTACAAACCCAATAGGACTTTCTGCCTGTAGGCAGAAAGTCCTAATAAACAGTACAGAAACAATAGGTCTTTCTGCTTGAGGCAGAAAGCCCTAATAAAAAGCAGTACAAAAACAATAGTTCTGTCTGCTTGAGGCAGAAAGTCTTAATAATAAAAAAACAAAAAACAGTACAAACACAAAAAAAAAAAAAAAAAAACAATAGGGGTTTCTGCTTGAGGCAGAAAGTCCTAATAATAAAAAACAAAATCAACAAAAAAAAAATCAACAGAGGAAGAAATAAAATAAAACAGAAGAAGAACAATAGGTTTTCGCACTGCGATGTGAAAACCTAATAATTCCCCACCAATATTGAATCCAAGTAAAAACTTTAAATAAATCAAATAGAACATGAATGCTTTATTCAAAAATGATAAAAATTCTTCCATTGATGTGTTGTTTTTTTTCCAACAAAATATCACTATTGTTTTCTTATATTCATTTGTACACATTTTTTTTTAAGTGCTAATACTTTAGGCTACAAATGGGGGAAACAGATTTAACAGTATGGAGTAAGTTTGTCAAATTTGGATCAATTTTGTTAAATTTTTGTGGAAAATGCACCTCTCATGAATTTCTGCGACACCCGGGAGAACGAATACACTTTTCCAAGTTCACTCGATGAAATAAATTTACAAAAACAAATAAATATTCTCTATATATTTAGCTTATCAGAAATTAAAAACATACACGTAAACAGTAGAACCCCGCCTAACCGAACATCATTAAACCGAATTCCTCGCCATTTCGAAGTTTATTTTCGGTCCCAATTTCTTCCCTTCTTATTTTAATTAAAAATAAAAATTTTAATCCGAATTTCGCTTTTTCGATTTTTTAATTACCCCGGCCCCGAGGTTTCAATTTATGTACATTTTTCAATTTTTATCGTCCTTATCAATCGTATCCGGTCAGTAACCAAGTTTATTTTGCGGAGGCACCTGGAGTGATGGCTCAGGCAAGTTTTTCACACCTCTTTTCGAGATTGGGATGGGCAACGAGTGTCCCACCGGAAATGGTGATTATTGCTAATCGATGTCTGACATAATAATATGCACGTGCCAGCAGATAAACCCAGGTGTCAGATCTTAAGTGCATTCCATATCATCGCGTTCGTCACCTGCATGCAACGCTACCTGAAGCAGCAGATCGACGGTAAAAATATGTATCATTGCCTAACATGTTAGAATAATTTTGTTCATCAGAAACATCTAAGTAGATCATGATAAATTTTCATTACTTTTCATAAATTGCAAATAGTATATATGTACACCTAAAAGGTGGTTTTCACGTCATAACGATTTCCACAATATCCACCGGTAATGAAAACGCAGACATGCAGGCTCACAAACTGAAATTTCCATAGGATTTTTAATCCGAATACTCATTACAGTGGTCACGCGATTCCTCAATGTGGCGATTTATTGAATACCGGCGATGACTCTAGCTACAAGCCCGGTCTCTTGTTTTCGCCCTACTTATTCTATATAAATTTATGGGCGATTCTTCAAACATACCCTAAAAGCATATTCTTTTTTCTATGCAAATTCTCGAAGTCGATAAGAAAACCTATCTGTATCTCCTTGACAAGCAAACGCCAGCCCTATGACCACCTATCCCTGTAATTCACACCTTTTCACACATCGTCAAACCTCCAAGAGTACATAGGTCAATCGTTATATCAACACGGACATGTAAAACGTATTTTCTCATCTACTGATCATGTAACAAACTGGACGGATCTGCATAATTAAATCATTTGTCATTAAAGAAGCCTATTTTGTTTGTTTGTGTGTTGTTGTTTTTTCTCTGTAATCATTAATTTGGAGAACCACGGAAAAATGTTTAGTGTTTATTACAAGAATGTAAAAAATACACAACGCCGCAGATCCCGTCCGACCTCGAGAAATCGAGTGACCACTGTATTTCGAAGTTTCAGCTTGGTCCCAAGGACTTCGGTAAAACGAGGTACTCTTGTTTTTTCGTTATAAGAACAATCAGTACAGGAGCGGTAAAGAAAATTGAGCTAAATGGATGAGAGGTTTACACAATTTTATGTGTTCAAAGAATGGAAACAGGAAGAAATATATAGAGAGATAACAAAATTACAATTTATTTACCCACATTCAGTACAATATAGTCATAGCAGAATAATTCTGTACATTTTGAGATTACATTCATTTTAGTCCCAAAAGTGCACTTTGATTTAGTTTTGACCTATTAATATTAATTTTCTGTGAAAGGAAATGATTATGATATGTATTAAAGTATATAGTTTTATAAATTGTCTCATTTTTATCGGCACACAGTTATCTATGGCCTTCATTTACAGTTCTTCTATAAAAAGAAGACCCTTGATTGGTATTTAAATATCAATTCACCTGATAAGACATACTCTATAAAAATAACAGATAATGGAAAAATCGTTTAAAATCCAGCTTTAACACAAAAAGTATCTTATATATACTAAAACACAAACATAAAAAACACTAAAAATCCTCTTTACCACAAGAAACACATACACTCAATATAAACGACTATAACATTACAATTACAAAATGTAAGTTTATTCAAATATCATAGAACGCACTTTTTCACATTTTATATCGCGTCTAGTTCGTAAAGCTTGACACAAGTTTTTAAATCGCTTAACATTTTTTTTTTTCTTTTTCAAAAGTCAGAAGGTATTGGGATAAATTTAAAGCATTTTTCATTTTTTTAAAACTTTAAACAATACAACATATCATTATCAATTATTTAATATTATTGCTTTTCAGCAGCTTAGGGCCACTGGCTCAAGCTCAAGGATTGGTTTTGTATTGCTTTATACTTAAATATTTTAATAAACTTCATATACAGGGTTGAAACTAGAATTGACAAACTCAAAAGCATCCCTTTATATGGGTTTTCTCATTGTGATACAAATGCAAAAGAATCTTGAATTATGTTTTTATCTTAAATGTTACCACCGTAATTGAGGTTTTCTTGTTTGTTTAAGTTTATATTGTCAGTAAACACTTCATAAAATAACAGAGAAAGACTGTACGTACAAACTGATGCGGTACAAGCACACATCACGAAACCACATCTGACAATAAATAACAATTACACAATAGGTGTATCATATTAAAATATGCATGAATATGTATGCAAAAAAAGAATATATATATATATATATATATATATATATATATATATATATATTCAGTGTATAAAAATAGTTTGTTTATTAGTTAATTCATAAGTTATAAAAATAGTGATTCCTATGTGCCTTTTAAGCTGGGCCCAACCATTTGCAAATTCAGATGCAAAAACGAAAATACGTCAATATAGGGTTTTGAATATATGTGATTTTTGTACCTTAGAAAAATAGTACACAGTATTTACATAAAAACCGTTCTTTCGGACGCTGAATTTGAAGAAGAAGAGAGAGAAAAAACACTATTCGGACAGTTAAACATCCAATGTGTAGTAAATGATAAGTAGGCTTCGTAGCTTAACTCTTATTACTTTTGGTATTCAACTGAAAGAATAATATTTCAATATTTTATTTTATCATTCAAAATATCATTGGATTGACTACATTTGCTCCTTATTTTCAGTCGAAACGTCCATCAGTCAAGACGTCCCCAACTTAAATCGTTCCTAATTTCATTCAACCGTTTTCTTTTCATCAGTCAAAACGTCCCCTTTGTGAATTCTTAGTTTTGTTAATTTATTTTTATTAATGTGTATGTGTGATGAAATAAAGTATAATCATCAATGGAAATAAGTAATATTGTGTTTACGGTATAATAAAATTAATATCATTCTTTTTTCAATATGTTTGTTCTAATTGTGAATACTTAGTTTTGTTAATATAGTTTTATTTATGTGTATGTGTGATGAAATAAAATATAAACAGCAATGGAAAGGTGTAAAATTGTATTTTACGGTATAATAAAATAAATATATTATTCCTTTTTCAATAAGTTTGTATAATGTTTGTTTTAATTGTTACATTACATACAGTATGAGTAAAGTTGATGACATTAACAAAATTGTTTTTTTATTATCATTTTGGCTTTTTCTCAGCTAGTTTACTTTTCAATTCTTTGTTTATATGTGTAGGTATGAAGACGGCAAAAAAGCGTAAATTACAGATACAGAAAAAGTTATCCCATGAAGGTTAGTTTAAAGGTGTTAAATCAATTACATTTCATTTCACCGACACATGTTTTTTCCAAGAATGAGCAAGTAAAGGTGCATCGCACACGCAACACTGGTAAGTGATATAGAATTTCTGTAAATTAGTGTTTATTTATTATATTAACTTATATACTGAATCATAAAAAAGATTGTTCCTAAAATAAGAAATCATCATATACGCCCATATACATGCGTGTCCTAATTTATATGATGCCTATCAAATTATAAAAATATAGAATGTAAATATTCGTCAGATTTTGTCTCTTGTTGGCAAGCAATGTTATACCGACCAACAAGTCTTATTTGAGGGTTCTGCACCAATCGGCGCACAAAGTAACAAAGTAATGCATAATGTATTTATCGTCTATAAAATTGTGTCTGTAAAACCGATAGCCCATATTTTAATTCAATGTAGCACGTCAACGGAAACAAATTGTAAACAACATTTAATATATCAATTACAATAAAAGTATAGTATATAATATTGTAGAGCATCGTACTGTATTAGTTTATATAAAACCATTCGTTAATGACATGCATTAAACGATATAAATTTACATTAGATATATATGAGGGACAGGGGGACATTTTGACATGTCGGTAAGCATGTTTCCGAATACAAATGTGAAATAGTATGTGAAGTTTCCTCATACATTTATTTGTTGTTTTATTTATTCTTGTGTTTCATATACAACTCTGGCGACTATAATGGACGTAATCATTATGTTTGTGTATACACCGGGAAGCCAGTGATTACATATTTCATTATTATGTTGTTCAATACATTTTAATGACTTTTCATATTCGACTTAGCAACAAGAAAACTACAGCATCTCTAAATTGTTATTAAGAGAGTACATGGACGTTTGAAACAACATGTCGGAAAAATAACAGTTGAATTATTCACATCCCAAAATATCTTAAATATAGAACTGGATCTGCGTTTCTGTTTTAAGGAAAGCATATGCCTAATCCACATTATGCAAAAAGAATACATTTGCATTATTATACATCCATTTTGTGTCTGAAACAAAATAATAGCTTCCATACTTGATCCTTGTATTATCTGATAATTAATAATGCCCGACACAAGATGATGCTGAATTTAAAAAAAAATAAAAAATACATCAATGCCTAACACAAGATGATGCTGATTAAAAAAATAAAAATACATATACAAGTTTTAATTAAATTCATCGTAAATAAGTTAAACTAATATACGAACTAAGTTTTCTAAACATAAATATATTTTTACATTGTTAAACATATCTCACAATCAATATCTATTAATGAAATTAGTAATTTTACACTTATTACAAGGTAATTTTTAAATCTTTATATGTCAAAATTTAAAACGAAATACATACATGTATTATGAATAAGTGTTTTCTCATCTTAGAATTACACTTCAGCTATCTTACTATGGAAGCTTATACTCGCCCCCTTATAAGGAGATGTAAAAATGCTTAAATAATAAAAAATAAATATCTTACATTGAGCCTTAAAATAAAAATGTTACTTTTTCCTTGATAGTTATGAAAAATAACTCGAAATCTCTAAAAAATGAAATTGACAACAGTTACTTAATATTACCCACTAAATTTTATTTTTTATGTTTTGTTGTAGATTTCGTGTTTCCCTAACCATCTATCAACATACATGTTCTTTTATATAAAATATGCAGTATGTAAAAGGAGCTTTACTCTGATTAATATACCAGTAAAACATGTTCCTTTAACCTTTGAATTCATTAGAACTTAAAAAATACAAAAAAAAAAAAAAAAAAAAAAAAAAATATCTGCTTTTTACAAAGGTAAGATTTATTGCTAACAAGTTCCTTACAAAACACTCACTCAGTCCCTCACCGCGTGGGTTCGAATCGCGGCAGGGTCGTTCGGATTTTCATGTAAGAAAGCCTTCCAGCTGGCTTGCGGTAGGTCGGAGGTTCTACCTGGATTGCCTCCATGCATTCGGGGTCTTCCTCCACCTGTAATTAGCTGGATGTCGCTATATGACTGAAATACTGCCAAAGCGACGGTAAATTCAAATAGTCAAGTCAAGTCCTTACAAAGATATAACTATTCTGCAAGTATTTTTCATAAGTGCGATTTAAATTAAACATATAAATTGTATATCAATGAATAATCAATACACATGTTTTCATTACATAACCCAGCTTATCTACGATTTCATACAGCTATACAATATCTTTTCATTTCACAGGTGAGTAATATCAACAAATAGTACCACGCGCCACAAGTCGAATGTATTCTTAAACATGGCTGACCCATTTTTTTTATATCAAGAATTGAGCCGGATGGTTTCAGTGAATTTTACTCGAGTTCTTATTGAAAGAATATTACGTTCTATTAACATGTAAATAAAAATATTAAACGTTTAAGCCGGACTTTTTTCACTCGCTCCAAGTATGCTATAAGTATAATTTGCTCATGGGTATTCCCCGCATAATCAAAAATAGACAAAGGTGACAGGAAATGTTCGTTTTGGGGTTGTGTAATAAACATAATCTTAAACTCGTATTATTTGATAAAAAATATTGAAAGTCATTACATGATTTAGTATTTTTCTCGCCAAAGAAAATCTATTCAAATTTTATATCAAATACATCCTCTTCAGTTTTTCGCCTGCAGTTATGCTTAAAATGTCAGATTTTGCACGTGGACCTCGTGTACAATGAACGGGGTCCGATATTGTTTGGAATAAAGCACTATTAATCGATTCTAAAACTGATAGGTATTACAATGCGGCGACTGTCAGAGGCCGAGAGAAATCGTGCAATTTGGATCCTCCAGGGTGACGCATACATTGTTAATGTCAGACAGATGTTTATTTGCAGTCGAAATGCAGTTAATGAGCTTGTCAGACGTTTTATGCTAACATTTCATGTACCCGATAGTCAAAGGTCAGGTAGACAAAGGGCAAATAGCCAAGGGACGATCATGCCACTGTAGAAATGCACTTAGTTGACTGGTTAACGCTCGCGATGTTGACGGCACCCGCGTCTGACATTTTTGTTCAAACTGTTCGGAATATGTTGCGAACACAGGCGCTCCCAATCAGAATGCGTCGTAGTTATGTCATAGTCAGGTAAATAAAGGGTGGGCACGTGCGCACCGTCACTGGCGTCGACGTGATTGGATTACAGTATTGTTTTCGGACGAATCCCGATATACAATCTCAGTCATGCCAACGAGTTTACTGTCGGTAAGGTGTCTGTGTTTGACAACAACATCGGGGTGGCGTTTTGGAATGGGGAGAAATAATTGAGGGAACAAAATTCCCAACTGATTGGTCTGCGACGTTTTAAACGCCGAAGCTATTCCGTTATGAGAAGAAATGCTTCAGCTGTTTTTCAACAGAATTTAACAGGAATGCAATATCGACACTTCGACTATCATCACATTCGTTGAAAATTGAAACTGGTCGATATGGTAACAATAGAATTGAACGTAACTTGCGTTTATGTACTGTATGTCACTCTGGTGATATAGAGGACAAGTTCCATTTTATATTTAAATGTCCATTACATCGAGACCTACGTAATAAATATAATAGTAAATACTACTGTAACAGACCAAGCTTTATAAAACATTGTCAATTGATACAATCTTCTAATAGGTTAGAATTATTGAGATTAGGGAAATTGTGTATCACGCATTTAGCATGCGCAATTCATTTATTAACGTTTCATAATTATGCTCCTCATTATGGAATATGTAAGTGTGTATTTTGTTCCATGATATATAACTGATTTTTGGTAATGACTGTTATTTCATCATTAATATGTTGCAACTTGTATTAATTATTTGCCATCCTCTATATGCGGAAAATAGTCACATTTTTAGCACACTACTTTGTCACGACCTTGTTTAAAGCTAAGATGTATTATATGGTTTGTATGCAACTAGAAACTTGTATAGGTTTACGAAATAAAATATTTTGAATATTGAATCTTTAATGTCCGTCTACATACGTCGAGGATCATATGCAATGACCAGCTATGTCTAAAGACATGAAGCCGCTGGAGTATATCTGGGACGAGCTTGGTAGAAATATCCGCCGACGTCATGCACCGCGAAATATCATAAGTTGACAAAAGCCCTCGTAACGGAATGGGACAATCTTCCCAACCATCTTATACAATTTTACATCAATTCGATGCAATGACTCGTTGGCGGTCGTTGACACGACTGATGTTGTATCGGGATTCGTCCGAAAGCAATACCTTATTATCCCCCGCCGAAAGGCGGCGGTGGATATAGTAATAGTCTCCGTCCGTCCGACATTTTTGTCCGGAGCATAACTCGAAAAGTATTTGAGATATTAACTTGATACTTCATAGGTGGATAGATCTCACTGAGGAGGAGTGCAGTGCACAAGAATGATAACTCTACCTTTCATAATTTTTTAGTTAATGCCCTTTGTTATTTTTTGCAATTTTTGTCCGGAGCATAACTCGAAAAGTATTTGAGTATAACTTGATACTTATAGGTGATAGACTCATTGAGGAGGATGCAGTGCACAAGAATGATAACTCTACCTTTCATAATGTTTTGGTTATTGCATTTTTGTTATTTTTCAGGCTTAATTTTTATCACAGTGACCTTGACATTTTACCTGTAGACCTCAAAATATAGGAATTCGTAGGTCTTCACTTGGGTTTCATATCTATAATCACTTTAAACATCAGTCTTCATTACCAGAAATTTTCTTTTAAAAATGAAATATTCTACTCTCCAACACATCTTCTAAATAGCAAGCTTTCGGCGGGGGGTGGTCATGTCAACATGGCTCTTGTACAGACTTTGGGTCTATTTGCTTGGAAGCACAATTCGCAGTTTTTGGGTGAATCCTACGGTCTAGTATAGAATAGTGCAAGCTAGTGACGTCACAGTCTCTATTTATAGACTGTTTGATCTCCTGAAAAATATGTCCGGCCTGCTAGTTCTTTTTCAGTTTGTATAAAAATTTTGAAATTGTATTTTTTATCTGGAATTTTAATCTAATTAAGAGATGATACTCTGGTGAGCGTTTTAGGGCCATTATGGCCCTCTTGTTCCATTAGCGTCGATGCCAGTGACGGTGCGCACGTGCCCACACTTCTTAAAGCCGAAGGTGGTCAACCCGATATTAATTTCAAACAAAATACGCATAGTCATAGTTAAATTGTCAGTAAAATCTGAAAAAAAAGTTGCACAGCCATTATCCTAAACTGATAAAATCAAAACTGACACCTATGATTTAAAATGGCGAAGTTTTGAATCATATCAAAATTTATCAAACATGCCTATCCTTTCTATGTCATGCCCAGCATTTGCTTACACCATCCTGAAAAAAAATCAATCAAACATACATTGTCAGGTTTCTCTTTTTTGTTGATGACTTCATATTCTGTATTTTATCCGTTTCATTACATGTATATAAGAGGATCGGATTTAGCTTCCGTAATCAGTTAAAACTTCCGTAAATTACTCAAAAAGAGGGGAAGGATTGGGGGTGGGGAAGGAGATCATAATAAGGGCTACTCAGACTTTCTATAGACGGATTGAGTGAAGTAAACAAATGTTAATTGTTTGGTTATTCATTAATGCCAAAAAAATAATAAAAAAAATTGAGCAATGTATCACAGTGAATATCTTTTTAAAAAAATCTATTTGTCAAACTTCCTCTTCTCTGGACTCCTGATTAACAATCTGTCTTTTTTTGACAATGGTGTGCAACAAAACTAGGACCTGGTCTAGTTTTTGATCCATTTTTGTAACCTGGAAGAAATAAAAAAATATCATTACACCGATATTTCTCGTATAAATTATTACAATGGTTACATTAGCAATATAGCCACCCATTTTATGATTTATGATTACTAAGTCTAACATTTCAGAATAATCTGAAACGGAATAAATATGAATATTATTATTATAATGTACATAAGTTTTCACTATAATGACAGTCATATAATCAAACTGCTATTTCAACGACTTGTCTGATTCATATTTTAACATCAGTTGACTACCGTCGGTCTAATGGGTGTGAACGTTTACATGAAATCGTCAATATTATTTACTCAATTAAGAAGTTAAAACAATTTTCTCTAGTTATACACATATTGTATCATATGCTTTACGGATTAGAAATAATCATCTGTCTCTACAAGGGGCCCCCATGGCCGAGAGGGTAAAGTCGCTGACTTTAACGCTCACTCAGCCCCTCACAGCGTGGGTTCGAATCGCGGCAGGGTCATTCGGATTTTCATGTGAGGAAGCCTTCCAGCTGGCTTGCGGTAGGTCGGTGGTTCTACCCGGATGCCTCCTTGCATTCGGGGTCTTCCTCCACCGGTAATTAGCTGGACGTCGCTATATGACTGAAATACTGTCGAAGCGACGGTAAACTCAAATAGTCTAGTCTGTCTCTACAAACGTGTAAACATGATAGTAAGTCGACAGCTCTTCGTTTATGTACAGGCACCGTTTCAATGGAAGTCTCGAATAAATTTTGATGCTGATTACACATTTAACATATCTCAGTGTAGATGACGACAAAATGTTAACCTTAGTATCTATATTTATATTTGAACAACATGTTTACCTTATCCTCTATACGCATAACCCTAGCACTGATTGTCTGCCTCTCACGCTCCTTGTAGTTTTTTGAATGAAGAATTCCTGGTTTACCAAGGGACTGGTCGATTCTATGTTGAAATATATAAAACAAATATTGGACAGAGATTTGATGTGTCAAATGTCTTTTAATTATCAACATATACAGAAATTCTGAAAGTTGAAAAAAAAAGTGTCTGACAGAACCTGATGTTTTGTCAGTCCGAAAGAAAATGTGTCAGCCCGCGAAATAAATAATAAAACCAACTGTTTTAGCGCCCATTCTTTTGTATCAGTTCTTAATTTTCTTTTCCATGTGTTTTCCTTTTCAATATCCTTCCTTAAATCTAATTTGAATATGTGCTGTTAAAAATAAAAATCCTAAATCCATTATTAATAATATACCTCATTTGTATAAATCATTTTTAATTCTATGTGACGTCATCGGGTCCATTATGTAAAGGTTAGTTCATAATTGCCTTAAACAACACGACATAGTCACGAGGACGGAACTAAGCTACCGATAAAACTTAACAAAAGTGTGAGTTTTTTTTGGTTGCATAGTCCACACTTATTGATTTTACGAAAGTATTGACTACGCGTTATAGTCCACGGTGACTTTAAACAAAGCACATGGCTTTTTCCTCTCGTCCAATCAGGGGATTCTCCAACAATTTGTGAAAATCAATAAGTGTGGACTATGCAACCACATAACTCACTATGTTGTGACATTTTGTCGCTAGCGGAAGGAAAATGCCATGTGCTAGTTCATAGTTGCTTTATCGTGTTGTTGTTGTTGTATTGGGTTTACCGTCGCTGCGATAGTATTTCAATCATATAGCGACGTCCAGCTAATTACAGGTGGAGGAAGACCCCGAGTACACAGAGGTACCCGGGTAAAACCACCGACCTACCGCAAGCCAGCTGGAAGGCACTATATCGTGTAGTTAAACTATGAACTAACCTATACATAATGGACCGGATGACGTCATCGCTTATAACTTTTTACGACGTGTAGAGTTCACGCTTACCAAACTTGAGTTGTTTAACCATTCAAATTCAAAAGATTCTGATAATACTGAAAAGATAACAATTTAGGGCGAAATACAAGTTTATAGACTGATAAGTCGGACCTCGGAAGGTATATGGACCTCAGCTTCGCATATAGCTTCCTCAGTTTTGTTAATTAGAATTAGAACATGTTAATCTGGGCAGTCTTTCTTTTTGCAATTAAAAGTGTTTGGATAAGTCAGGGATTAGACCGTTCTCCTTCATAAGACTGCATAATTATCTTCGTACTAAATGGTATTATTTCGTACTTAATGGTTACATTAAAAAAGGAAGGGAGGACAATGTTTTGTGACAAAATTTATAAAAAACGCTTTTATAACGAAATTCAACATTGAAAATGAACCAGGTTGTGTTTAAAATGCATAAATTAGGAAAATCCTAAGCGTAAATGAGGTATTTTTTCTCTTATAATGATAATATGGTTAATCTATTGTTCCAAACGAGCTTGGCAACAGCCGGGGAAGGTTATTTCCGGTTCTTCCGTACGGTAGTGAATATAAAGGTACGTTTTTATTTGTCAATTAAAAAGCAAACGGAACTGACATTTCCCGGGAAATCTTCATTGAGTTACGGAGGTCTAGAAAGCATTAATATGCACACAGTACTTAATCATTGACGGACAAGCACGTACATGAAAATCATATCTGCTTTCACAATATATTTAATTTAACATAATGACCAATGAGCGCTTACATTTTATTCACTGCAAAAGATACCGGAAGCAGCCGGTCCTGGCTGTTGTCAAGCGCGATTGGGACATTAAAAACTCTTGTTAGGCATTTATAAGAGTAAAAAACAACACGGATACGGTTCGATTCTTAATTTCTATTCATTTGAAATGCAAATGATTCATTTTACTGATCATTTTTTGCTGAAACTTAGCCGTAAACAGTGTCACCCCTTCCTTTTTTTAATGTTACCATTAAGTACGAAACGATTTGTACCATGAAACTTGAGCCCTTGTGGTTTTAGTCGAGTGTAGTCGCAAGCCTATTAATTACCCGAATTCGTGATTCCCTCAGCATTGTTCTCGTAACATTTCGGATATGTTGCATTTGACAGATAGCCGAGATTATCCGTTTGTGTACACGTCGTATGCAGGTTTCCCAAATTTTTAATGATTGTGGGAAGGAACAACCAATCAGAAACACAGGAGCTCGAAGTTCTATATGATTCAACCCAGGCAACATCGAGACCCTGTGATCAGTAATTGGCTGCTTGTTCTGGTATTCTGTTTTGATTTTTAACAAAATACATACCCGGAAACCTTTTTTTTTTATTATGAGCCCAATTATAATATTATTTAGCCTTCGCAGTTCGGTTTATAATGCAGCAGATGTAGCAATCAACATATAATATATAATTCTGTATAAAAAACTTAAAATGCAATTTGTTCATATATACACACATATTAAACAACAACACTTGCAAGCATTTGCCAATAATTCTTGAAAGCTTAATTCAAACTTTACGTTAAGTTCATTCTACAGTGCTAGGTTATTGTACTGGGGCCAAGACAAAAATAACTGGTGGTTAAGCAACGACCGGTTAATAATAAACTGAGCAAATCTTTTTTTGGGGGTGTAATGTGACAAGATCGCGGGAGATTAGCCGGTGTTTTCAATATATTTTACCCTTACAGTTTAGGCAGTGGTAGTTGTAGTAAATTAGGGTCGACTTTGCAGTACATAGCTTTATAGTTATATGAAGATTAAATGACATTTACAACAATTAAAGAAGATAAACATTGAAAATAGCTGGTCAATCGAAGAAAAATATTTATCACAAGTGCTTTTTATGATTTATGAGCACATTTTTAATCTCACAGCTGTAAAAAAAAGGTTGGGCAGACGGACCGATTCCCTTTTGAACGTTGTCGGATCGGATCCAAATTTATAGATCAGGTCAGTTTGACCGACGGTTTTCACGAGGTCTTTGGTAATATTGCCTGGACTTATTACACTGAATTGAATAATGAATAAAATATACCAGTGCTTGAAATTTTCAAAATATATAAAGAAATCTTATTTGGTTTTTACACAAAGAAGCATCTGGAAGAGAGAAATGCATTATATATATATATATATTTTCGTATGTTAAAACTGTGTCTTCTTACATTTCATTTTTTATTTAATAGTTTACATTGTAATAGTTTACATTTTGTTCTATTTTCAATTTGTTGATTTAATTCTAATCTGGTCATTCTGAATTTCATATCTAATATGCGGATATTTTCACCTTCTTTGAAGTTCCTTTATTCGAACCATCATGTTCAGATGGCCTTGTGAATATTGCTCTATGACGTCACGAACATCGTATGGTTTACGTGCTTGCTGGAGTGAAAATATTGAATTATTCTGAATCGTTTCATGATCCATGATAATAATAATAATAATAATAATAATTGATATACATTACATATATTATCTAAAGAAACATTCGCATGCCTAAAAACGACTTAGCATTAGTAACAATATATACATTATAAGCAGTCGATCTTTTTTTTTTTGGAAAATTATTTATAAATTTAATCATTTTTCATTCCAACAATGCTTCTATAGTGCAATATAAACAATTTTCCCCTCTGAAAACTCTCAAATAATAAACGAGCGATTTAATAACGGTGTTACCTGAAACTTTCTCCTTGCTACAAAGTATTTAATTTTGCGCAATACCCTTATTGCTGTCTTGTGGGCCTCCGTCAATCTGTGGAAGAGATCAATTCTGGCAAAAATAAAAAGAATCACAGTCCTTGAAACATAATTATACCATTTTAAATTAGAAATATTTGAATCATAAATCGTGCTTCACACTCAGGTGTAAAGTGATAGTCTCTCAGAAGCCGAATTAGGTTCAATACTGAGCTTATAACGGTAATTTTCGAAGGGTATTAATTTTCTTCGATTTCGTGGGCGGCATTATCCACGAATATTAATCCTCGCGGAAACATTTTATTATTTTTAAACCTCAAAAGTACATAATGTACCTGTTACTAAGTATAGTAACACAAATTCGTAGCCTTAAAAAAAACGTCCCGTATCTGATAAAGTTTTTCTCAATTTTGTTGTTGTATTGTTGTATTGGGGTTTACCGCCGCTGCGATAGTATTTCAATCATATAGCGACGTCCAGCTAATTACAGGTGGAGGAAGACCCCGAGTACACAGAGGTACCCGGGTAGAACCACCGACCTACCGTAAGCCAGCTGGAAGGCTTCCTCAAATGAAAAATCCGAAGTCCCTACCGGGATGCTCAATTTTGTCTTTATAGTAGCAGAACAAATATGATAAACGATCTTGGAAACGGTACCGTCATTTCAATTTTGAACATTGCCGTGATTAAGATTTTGCGCCATGTTTGATAAATGCACCTGCTAAAAATAGTTATGGTATTGATTTATGTGGCTATTTAATAATAGTGTGCGTCTATCTTGATGAATTGTTTTTTTTTCTTCCTTTATATAAAATTTAAAATGTTATCATTTAATCAGATACGACTTCAGATACGACGTCACACATCTTTTACAAATACGAGGGGTGATTATTATATTCGAGACCTTTCGCCATATTTTCTTTGCCAGTCCTTAGACCAGATCTTCTTAATAACATGGTATCGGAGAAAACATCAATGGTGGGACTTCACCATTCTCCGAACCATACCCCTTTGGGCTGTTAAAGTCAAGCACCCAAAACTTGCCGGGTTTAAATTATTTGCACCACGATAATGTCCCCTTAAAGCTCAGCCGTGTTGTATTGGCCACAATGACAGAATTAAACATCGCACATCTACAACACCCACCGTATTGTCCAAATTTGACTGTCTGTGATTTCTTTCTCTTTCCAAAATGTTAAAGGTCAGTTGCGGGGTCATAGATCTCAGGAAGACCTTGGTAGCCCTCACGCCTTTGATTATTTATATAGAGATATAACAAGTGCATTAGGTCACACTGAATGTACTTTGAAAAGGAGTAAAGTTTTATTGACCTGTGGTTGAAATTGATGATTTTATAGTACACGATTTCTAATATAATGATTACGTATAAATAGTGAATTTCCTGATCTGCGCAAACGGTGTACACTGATTGATAAATGCCAAAATTGCTATATCAAACATGTATTTTATGAAGAACAATGAATGGCCAGACGTGGCATTTGAGTGACAATTGCCCCGACTGATTGATCATTGCCCGAGGGATGGGCACACATGGCAAGGACAATTTCACCAAAATGCATCGGCTATGCAAGATATTTCCCACCGGGAAAGCATGCAGTTTTTCTTACATAACAACTTTCTCCGTTTCGTCCATTTCCATATCAGTGTCATCATTGTCGTATTTGTCATTACTGTTGAAGCCGAATCCAATTATACTTGGTCTATGACTCCAAAAACTGTCTCTCCTGTGGCCTTTTGGAGTTCCTGTAATGTAAATTTAGATGACCAGTTACATACCTTAGTTTACAATTCGTAACCTTATTGAATGATGGCAGAGAATAGCTGTCACAATGATGTGTCTGAAATAAATTAATTCAATATCAAATATAAGCTTTTGAAAAAATATAACAACGGGCTAAAAATGCAGAGTTTGAGAATTGACATCTTTGGCCATCATTTTTTTTAGAGTGTACGTTTGTGGAGCTTTGAAAATATGATAAGAGGAATTGTGCATTATCCGTACCTTGATGGTGATTTACCTCATGCAACATTCCCTAATATTTATTCAGTCAATTTATTAGGTTTGCTCGAGATTGTAACTAGAGTTAAAACTTTCATCTCCAGAAATTTGTTTCTTATTGATATAATTGTTACAATAAAGTTGAGAAAGGCGTTCTAAAAATACTTTGCCGAAATGATTTTAATACTTATAAATATGAAAAATGTATGGTAACACATTTGCAAAAAACTTTGGAGATGTACATTAGAAGGTTAAAATAAAAGGGTCTCAAAAAGTTCGGACCTTTTCACAATGCGCAACTGAAAAATGATATCGTTACAACCCGGAAATTCTTCGATGTTTGCAATTGACACTGTGGAGGAGGTCGGTACTGAAACAGTGACCTTATAAGTCTTTATTTTGGACTGTTATTGTTGAATATTTTATCTTTTGCATCTCTTCAGTCAGACTGTGGTTTTAATAACTTCGTTTCAGATTTTTTTAACGTGATGGTAGAATTAATTCGTTGGTTTGATGTTGTTGGTAAACCCTTGTTTTGTTACCAAATATTACGTAATTACTTAGGACTATATATGATGCCATCATATTTTATGGTTTATTTCAAATTGTCTCATAACGTTTCGTTTGTGTGTGTGTGTGTGTGTGTATTCTATTGGTTTTATTATTCATAATGTTTCTTCCGATGCAGGTAACAGTTGGGTC
>CM037788.1:1014010-1029992 GCA_021229015.1 Solen grandis
CGAAAGTTTTATATACGCAAATTTTTGAAACCTATCATATTTTATTGGGCTATTTACAAGGAACATTGTGCAAAAACCGCATTTGAATCGGACCTCAAATAATTGAGATATTGCTTATTAAACATTTTCATATAAAACGCCCCCTGGCGGGAAAATCAAAACAAAAATGAAAATTATCTCGACGTTAGGATCATCTTCAAATACGTGGTTATTACTGATAAAAGTTTCATAGATGTGGCTTTTCTCACCTCGGAGCTATGCCGTTCACAAAAAGGGGAAGAAAAATAAAAAAAAAAAAAAAAAAAAAAAAGAAACAGAACGAGAACAATAGGTTTTCGCACAGCGATGCGAAAACCTAATAAAAAAAAAAATAGAAGAAGAACAAAGGTTTTCGAAGAAAACCTAATAAAACAGAAGAAGAACAATAGGTTTCCGCACTGCGAGGTGCGAAAACCTAATAATAAAAGTTTGGAGAAAGCCGTAATGACAAGCAATATGCTTATCGGTCCTGGTGTACACAATTGCATCCTAAAATGCACCTCATTCTCTCAAATACGCATCGCAATTCACCTTTCAACACGGGCACTATTTCCTGCGTAGGAACGTCCGGATAGAGGGTAACCAACCCAATAACCGCCTTCTTTTCTTACTTCAACTTGCTAGATTTTCGTGTACAAGCCCTTATCCGAAAAACATGAATATCTGCCATGTTTGTTGAAGGAATCATCTGAAATTTTCAGGACTTTTTGCACACCGTAGGCTACGGCAATCCTGCAAATTTCAACTTCATACGCCAACTTGCCGATTTTATATGATTTTTTTTAATAATTCTTGCTTAAATATGCATGACGTCATAATCACGTGACCAAACAAATATTCCTTGCAGTATACATCACTTCACTTTTCAGTGTCTTCATCCTGAAGAAATCATAATTTTTGACTCAAAATTCATGAAACTACAACGTTTCAATTTCGTTAAAAGTACACTTTTCGCCTTTCTGCCATAACTCAACCAATTCAACCCCGATCTTCAAAAACTTAACATCACTGGAAAGAGCTCTTGAAGAACTAAAACTTTTGTTCATATACTTTCAATGAAATATTTGTAGTTTTGGAGCTCTTTGGGGCCGAATAAAAACACAATAATCGTAATATGACCTTGACCTTTTCATTCATTTTTAAACTTTTTAATTGTGAGGCCCTTTCAAACATAACAATACATAACTTGTGAAAATATCATGAAGAATGAACTAAAAATAAAGTCAGGAGCGACAAAAAACATGTTTATGAAATTTTAATTTTTCCTAAAATTTAGTGAAGTTTGACCGTTTCTAGAGGACAAACCATGCATTTATTAATTTCGCCACCTCATATATTTTTTGCATATATGTCTTGTAAATAATTTGCAGCAAACAGAATTCTTCTATCTGATGTCTAACAAAAATGGATAGGTTTTTCGTAGACCTACCCTCATCTGCACAGTTTTTTGCGAGGTTCGAACTCTCAACCTTCCGTTACTAACTCAAACGTTTCAGTCACTCATACCTTGAATTTATCCTATTTTATTAGGCTATCAACAATGAACATAATGCAACAAACCGCATTTGAATCAGGCTTCAACTTTTTGAGTTATAAGCAAAAGAGTGATTTCAAGCAAAGCGCACCCTAGCGGCAAAATGAGAAACAAAATTGATTAAAATTTTACCATTAGGTACCTAGCAATGCAGCAAACAGTTCAATAAAGTATACAAGTCGCACTAGTCGAACTTTCTATTTCTTATATATCACAATTTTAAGCATAAAATGGTATAACAATTATTCCAAAAAAGGATCAAACTTTGGACTGCCGTAATATGACCAAATCAAGTCCGATCTTCAAAAACTAAACATTAATGAAAAGGGCTCTTCAAGATCTAAAACTTTTGTACATATACTTTCAATGAATTATTTTTAGTTTTTGAGCTACTTGGGGCCGAATAAAAACACAATAATCGTAATATGACCTTGACCTTTTCATTTATTTTTTAACTTTTTAATTGTGATCCCCTTTCAGACATAACAATACATAACTTGTGAAAATATCATGAAGAATGAACTAAAAATAAAGTCAGAAGCGATAAAAAACATGTTTTTGAAACTTTAACTTTTCCTAAAATTTAGTGAAGTTTGACCGTTTCCAGAGGACAAACCATACATTTCTTAAATTCGCCACCCCATATATTTTGTGCGTATATGTCTTGCAAATCATTTGCAGCAAACAGAATTCTTCTATCTGATCTCTAACAAAAATGGATAGGTTTTTCGTAGACCTACCCTCATTTGCACAGTTTTTTGAGAGGTTCGAACTTTCAACCTTCTGTAGGTCAAATACTTTCAGCGACACGTACCCTCGAAACCTATCATATTTTATTTGGCTATCAACAAGGAACAGAATGCAAAAAACCGCATTTGAATCGGACCTCAAATAAGTGAGTTATTAGCCATTAATAAATTTCATGCAAAACGCCCCCTGGCGGGAAAAGTAAGACATAAATGAAAATTTTCTCAACGTTAGGATCATTTTCAAATACGTGGTAATAACTGATAAAATTTTCATACATGTGACTTTTTTCTATCATGGTGATATGCCGTTCACAAAAAAAGGTTAGAAAAATAATAAAAAACTAGAATCGCAATCGCGATATCATCGGTTTTCGCAAAAGCAATTCCATTCAGTTCACGAGTCGCATGATTCGAAAAACATTTCTTCGTTCAATTGCTTGTTGATACTGTTAACAGCCATCTTTCAAACATTTCTGTCGCAATGTTTAAGCAGACCTTTTACCCATAAGAATATTGTTGAGTATTACCTGTCAGTTATGTAGTCGCGATATCATCAGTTTTCACGAAAGCAATTCCATTCAAATCACCAGTCGCATGTTTCGAAAAACATATTTCTTCGATCAATGGCTTTTTGAATACTGTTGAATACAGTGATCTTTCAAACATTTTTGTCGCAATGTTTAAGCAAACTTTTTACCAAGAAGAATACTTTTAAGTATTACCTGTCTGTAATGTAGTCGCAAACTTGAAAACATTTTTTACAGACTTCAGGTACTGCAACATTATATGTGTGTGTTGCTTTATGATGGTGACATACGACAATTGTACTCGATAAACAACAATTGCAAACGACACACAACAGTATAAAATGACACGCGACAATGCGATATGCCACTTAACATTATAACGAACTAATGTTGCATTGAATTACTATCATTTTCATGAAATATCGCATAAATTTTTTAGTGTTGTTTCAAATTGATGTCACCAAGGAACAGAATGCAAAAAATTGCATAAAAATCAGACTTTAATTATTTTAGTAATAAAGGGTGATTTCAAGTCAAGCGCCCCCCTAGCAGCAAAATGAGAAACAAAATTGAGTAAAATTTTACTTTTAGGTACCTAGAAATGCAGCAAATGGTTCAATGAAGCATACAAGTCGCACTAGTCAAACATTCTATTCCTTATATATCACAATTTGAAGCATACAAACTGATTTACAATTGTTCTAAATAGGATCAAACTTTGGACTGCCATAATATGACCAAATCAAATACGATCTTCAAAAACTAAACATCACTGGAAAGGGCTATTCAAGAACTAAAACTTTTGTTCATATACTTTCTATAAAATATTTTTAGATTTGGAGGTATTTTATGCCGATATAAATAATAATAATTGGTATATGACCTTGACCTTTGCATATTATGTGTGATTTTTTTTCAATTATTTTATTTGTTTTATGAAAATGCATTAACAGTGAAAAAATGATGAAGATTGAATAAAAAATAAAGTCAGGAACTGCAAATAACCGTAAAAGTCATGCTTTTAAAATGTTGATTTTTCGAAAATATTGGTAAAGTTTGACCGCATACTGTGGACAAACCATGCATTTCTCAAAATCGCCACACCATATATTTTGTGCGTATGTGTCTTGCGAATCATATGCAACAAACAAAATTCTCCTATCTCATCTCTGAAAAAAATGGGCACGTTTTTCGTAGACCTACCTTTATTTCATCGTTTTTTTCGAGATTTGAACTTTCAACCTCCTGTAGCACGAAAGTTTTATATACGCAAATAATTGAAACGTATCATATTTTATAAAGTTTCTGACAAGGAACACAATACAAAAAACCGCATTTGAATCGGACCTCAAATAACAGAGTTATTAGCCCTTAGTCATTTTTACAAAACGCCACCTAGCGGCAAAACTAAGACAAAAATGAAAAATTTCTCAACGTGAGGATCAAATTCAGATCTTAGGACAAAAGTGGTAAAAAAATCAGAAATGTGACTTTTTTCTATCATGGTGATATGCCGTTCACAAAAAAAGGTTAGAAAAATAATAATAAAAACTAGAATCGCAATCAGAATTGCGATATCATCGGTTTTCGCAATTCAATCACTTTTTTAAGCAACAGAAATTGAAACGTATCATATTAGATCGTTTTAGATTTGGGGCTTTTTTGTGCAAATAAAAATGACAATAATTGGTATATGACCTTGACATATTATGCTTGCTTTTTTCTATGATTTTATTTGTTTTATAAAAATGCATAAACAGTGAAATAATGATGAAGATTGAACAAAAAATAAAGTCAGGAGCAGCAAAAAAGAGGAAACATATGGATATACAATTGTTTGATAAGAGGATCAAACTTTGGACTGTGGTCATTTGATCAAATGAAGTCCGATCTTCAAAAACTAAACACCAATGAAAAGATCTCTTCACAGACTAAAACTTTTGTTCATATACTTTCTATAAAATATTTTTAGATTTGGAGCTATTTTGTGCCGATAAAAATAATAATAATTGGTATATGACCTTGACCTTTACATATTATGCTTGATATTTTTTCTATGAATTTATTTGTTTTATAAAAATGCATAAACAGTGAAATAATGATGAAGATTGAATAAAAAATAAAGTCAGGAGCTGCAAATAACCGTAAAAGTCATGCTTTGAAAATGTTGATTTTTCGAAAATATTGGTAAAGTTTGACCGCATACTGTGGACAAACCATGCATTTCTCAAAATCGCCACACTATATATTTTGTGCGTATATGTCTTGCAAATCATATGCAACAAACAAAATTCTCCTATCTCATCTCTGAAAAAAATGGGGACTTTTTTCGTAGACCTACCTTTATTTCATCGTTTTTTCGAGATTCGAACTTTCAACCTCCTGTAGCACGAAAGTTTTAAAAATGTGACTTTTTTACCTCAAATAACAGAGTTATTAGCCCTTAGTCATTTTTACAAAACGCCACCTAGCGGCAAAACTAAGACAAAAATGAAAATTTTCTCAACGTTAGGATCAAATTCAGATTATAGGACAAAACTGGTAAAAAAATCAGAAATGTGACTTTTTTCTATCATGGTGATATGCCGTTCACAAAAAAATTAAAAATTTTTTTAAAAGGTTTTCTGCGAGGTGCGAAAACCTAACTAGAACCGCAAGCGGTATCTTGGTTTTCGCTTTTAACCTAATCAACTTGAACACTTTATTTCAACTCAGCCACAATTTTTAATATGAAACAGAACGCAAAGGTTTTTTGAAGACCTACTCTCATTTGCACAGTTTTTTTTTTTTTTTTTTTTTTTTTTTTTGAATGTTAGAACATTCAAACTCCTCTAGCGCAAATATTTCCCCATACCCTATCATCACATCATATCACATTCTGTGGTGCTGTCAACAAGGAAAAAAATGCTGAAAACCGCATTTCAATTAGACTTTAACGTTTTGAGTTATAGGCAAAAGAGTGATTTTAAGCAAAGCGCCCTCTAGCGGCAAAATGAGAAAAAAAATGATAAAAATTTTACAATTAGGTACCTAGAAATTCAGCAAATAGTTCAAACAAGTATATAAGTCGCACTAATCGAACATTCTTTTTCTTAAATTTCACAATTTTAAGCATAAAAACTGAATAACAATTATTCCAAAAAAGGATCAAACTTTGGATTGCCGTAAAATGAAAAGATCAAGTCCGATCTTCAAAAACTAAACATTATACGAAAGAACTATTTAGAACTAAAACTTTTGTTCATATACTCTCAATGAATTATTTTTAGATTTGGAGCACTTTGGGGCCGAATAAAAACACAATTATCGTAATATGACCTTGACCTTTTCAATGTTTTTTAACTTTTTAATTGTGAGACCCTTTCAAACATAACAATACATAACTTGTGAAAATTTCATGAAGAATGAACAGAAAATAAAGTCAGGAGCGACAAAAAAACATGTTTTTGAAATTTTAATTTTTCCTAAAATTAAGTGAAGTTTGACCTTTTTCTAGAGGACAAACCATGCATTTCTTAAATTCGACACCCCATATATTTTGTGCGTATATGTCTTGCAAATCATTTGCAGCAAACAGAATTCTTCTATCTGATTTCTAACAAAAATGGATAGGTTTTTCGTAGACCTACTCTCATTTGCAGTTTTTTACGAGATTCGAACTTTCAACCTTCCGTTACAAGCTCAAAAAGTTTCAGCCACTCATACCTAGAAACTATCATATTTTATTAGGCTATCAACAAGGAACATAATTCAATTAACCGCATTTGGATTAGGCTTCAACTTTTTGAGTTATAAGCAAAAGAATGATTTCAAGAAAAGCGCCCCCCTAGCGGCAAAATGAGATAGAAAATTGATTAAAATTTTACTGTTTGGTACCTAGCAAAGCAGCAAATAGTTCAATCAAGTATACTAGTCGCACAAGTCAAACTTTTTATTCTTGTGTATCAGAATTTGAAGCATAAAACCTGATTTACAATTATTCCAAAAAAGGATCAAACTTTGGACTGCCGTATAATGACCAAATCAAGTCCGATCTTCAAAAACTAAACATCACTGGAAAGAGCTCTTTAAGAACTAAAACTTTTGTTCATATACTCTCAATGAAATATTTTTAGTTTTGGAGCTATTTGTGGCCGAATAAAAACACAATAATCGTAATATGACCTTGACCTTTTCAAATTTCTTTTAATTTTTTTATTGTGAGGCCCGTTTCAAACATAACAATACATATTGTGTGAAAATATCATGAAGAATGAACGGAAAATAAAGTCAGGAGCGACAAAAACATGTTTTTGAAATGTTAATTTTTCCTAAAATTTAGTGAAGTTTGACCTTTTCTAGAGGACAAACCACGCATTTCCTAAATTCGCCACCCCATATATTTTGTGCGTATATGTCTTGCAAATCGTATGCAGCAAACAGAATTCTTCTATCTGATCTCTAACAAAAGTGGGAAGGTTTTTCGTAGACCTACCCTCATTATTTCACTTTTTTCCAAGGTTCGAACATTCAACCTCTCCTAGAACAATTTTTTTCCCGTACTCGATGATGAGATTTCCATCATATTTGATTGGGCTGTCAACAAGGAACATTATGTAAAAAACCGCATCTAAATCAGGTTTCAAATTGTTGAGTTATTAGCAAAACAGTGATTACATGCATTGCGCCCCCTAGTGGCTAAATCAGAAACAAAAGTGAAAAGTTTGACCATTTAGGCACATGTTCAGATAAAGATGACTCCATGCCCAAAATTTCATAGCTGTAGCTTTTTTCATCTGGCCGCTAGGCTGGACACAAAAATGGGTGGAATTGGAAAAATAATAAAAAAAAAAAAAAAAAAAAAAACAGAAGAAGAACAATAGGTTTTCGCCCTGCAGAGGCGAAAACCTAACTAGAATCGCAATCAGAATTGCGATATCATCGGTTTTCGCAATTCAATCACTTTTTTAAGCAACAGAAATTGAAACGTATCATATTAGATCGTTTTAGATTTGGGGCTTTTTTGTGCAAATAAAAATGACAATAATTGGTATATGACCTTGACATATTATGCTTGCTTTTTTCTATGATTTTATTTGTTTTATAAAAATGCATAAACAGTGAAATAATGATGAAGATTGAACAAAAAATAAAGTGAGGAGCAGCAAAAAAGAGGAAACATATGGATATACAATTGTTTGATAAGAGGATCAAACTTTGGACTGTGGTCATTTGATCAAATGAAGTCCGATCTTCAAAAACTAAACACCAATGGAAAGATCTCTTCACAGACTAAAACTTTTGTTCATATACTTTCTATAAAATATTTTTAGATTTGGAGCTATTTTATGCCGATAAAAATAACAATAACTTGTATATGACCTTGACCTTTGCATATTATGCTTGATTTTCGTTTCTATGAATATATCCGTTTTATAAAAATGCATAAAAAGTGAAATAATGATGAAGATTGAACAAAAAATAAAGTCAGGAGCAGCAAAAAAGAGGAAACATATGGATATACAATTGTTTGATAAGAGGATCAATCTTTGGACTGTGGTCATTTGATCAATTGAAGTCCGATCTTCAAAAACTAAACACCAATGGAAAGATCTCTTCATAGACTAAAACTTTTGTTCATATACTCTCTATAAAATATTTTTAGATTTCGAGCTATTTTATGCCGATAAAAATAATAATAATTGGTATATGACCTTGACCTTTGCATATTATGCTTGATTTTTTCTACGAATATATTTGTTTTATGAAAATGCATAAACAGTGAAATAATGATGAAGATTGAACAAAAAATAAAGTCAGGAGCAGCGAAAAAGAGGAAACATATGGATATACAATTGTTTTATAAGAGGATCAAACTTTCGACTGTGGTCTTTTGATCAAATGAAGTCCAATCCTCAAAAACTAAATATTAATGGTAAGATCTCTTCACAGACTAAAACTTTTGTTCATATACTTTCTATAAAATATTTTTAGATTTGGAGCTATTTTATGCCGATAAAAATAATAATAATTGGTATATGACCTTGACCTTTTTTGCTTGATATTTTTTCTATGAAATTATTTGTTTTATAAAAATGCATAAACAGTGAAATAATGATGAAGATTGAATAAAAAATAAAGTCAGGAGCTGCAAATAACCGTAAAAGTAATGCTTTGAAAATGTTGATTTTTCGAAAATATTGGTAAAGTTTGACCGCATACTGTGGACAAACCATGCATTTCTCAAAATCGCCACACCATATATTTTGTGCGTATATGTCTTGCGAATCACATGCAACAAACAAAATTCTCCTATCTCATCTCTGAAAAAAATGGGGACTTTTTTCGTAGACCTACCTTTATTTCATCGTTTTTTTCGAGATTCGAACTTTCAACCTCCTGTAGCACGAAAGTTTTATATACGCAAATAATTGAAACGTATCATATTTTATTAAGTTTCTGACAAGGAACACAATGCAAAAAACCGCATTTGAATCGGACCTCAAATAACAGAGTTATTATCCCTTAGTCATTTTTACAAAACGCCACCTAGCGGCAAAACTAAGACAAAAATGAAAATTTTCTCAACGTGAGGATCAAATTCAGATCTTAGGACAAAAGTGGTAAAAAAATCAGAAATGTGACTTTTTTCTATCATGGTGATATGCCGTTCACAAAAAAAGGTTAAAAAATAATAATAAAACTAGAATCGCAATCGCGATATCATCGGTTTTCGCAAAAGCAATTCCATTCAGTTCACGAGTCGCATGATTCGAAAAATATTTCTTCGTTCAATGGCTTGTTGAATACTGTTAACAGTGATCATTCAAACATTTTTGTCGCAATGTATAATCAGACTTTTTACCAAGAAGAATACTTTTGAGTATTACCTGTCTGTTATGTAGTCGTAAACTTGAAAACATTTTTTTACGGACTTCGGGTACTGCAATGTTATATGTGTGTTTAGCTTTATGATGGAGACAAATGACAATTGTATTCGATAAACAACAATTGCAAACGACAAACAACAGTATAAAATGACACACGACAATGCAATATGCCAGTCAACACTATTACGAACAACTGTTGCATTGAATTACTATCATTTTTATGAAATATCGCATTATCTTTTTTGTGTCATTTCAAATTGATGTCACCGAAGAACAGAATGCAAAAAAATCGCATAAAAATCAGACTTCATTTTTTTTTTTAATTATTAATAGTGATTTCAAGCTAATCGCCCCCAAGCGGCAAAATGAGAACCAAAACTGATTAAAATTTTACTATTAGGTACCTAGCAATGCCGCAAATGGTTCAATCAAGTATACAAGTCGCACTAGTCAAACATTCTATTCCTTATATATCACAATTTTGAAGCATAAAAACTGATTTACAATTGTTCTAAAGAGGATCAAAACTTGGACTGCCGTAAAATGACCAAATCAAGTCCGATCTTCAAAAACTAAACACCAATGGAAAGATCTCTTCACAGACTAAAACTTTTGTTCATATACTTTCTATAAAATATTTTTAGATTTGGAGCTATTTTATGCCGATAAAAATAATAATAATCGGTATATGACCTTGACCTTTGCATATTATACATGATTTTTTTCTATGATTTTATTTGTTTTATAAAAAATGCATAAACAGTGAAATAATGGTGAAGATTGAACAAAAAATAAAGTCAGGAGCAGCAAAAAAGAGGAAACATATTGATATACAATTGTTTGATAAGAGGATCAAACTTTGGACTGTGGTCATTTGATCAAATGAAGTCCGATCTTCAAAAGCTAAACACCAATGGAAAGATCTCTTCACAGACTAAAACTTTTGTTCATATACTTTCTATAAAATATTTTTAGATTTGGAGCTATTTTATGCCGATAAATATAATAATAATTGGTATATGACCTTGACCTTTGCATATGATGGGTGATTTTTTTTCTATGATTTTATTTGTTTTATGAAAATGCATTAACAGTAAAAAAATGATGAAGATTGAATAAAAAATAAAGCCAGGAGCTGCAAATAACCTTAAAAGTCATGCTTTTAAAATGTTGATTTTTCGAAAATATTGGTTATATTTGACCGCGTACTGTGGACAAACCATGCATTTCTTAAAATCGCCACACCATATATTTTGTGCGTATATGTCTTGCGAATCATATGCAACAAACAAAATTCTCCTATCTCATCTCTGAAAAAATGGGGACTTTTTTCGTAGACCTACCTTTATTTCATCGTTTTTTTCGAGATTCGAACTTTCAACCTCCTGTAGCACGAAAGTTTTATATACGCAAATAATTGAGTCGTATCATATTTTATTAAGTTTCTGACAAGGAACACAATGCAAAAAACCACATTCGAATCGGACCTCAAATAACAGAGTTATTAGCCCTTAGTCATTTTTACAAAACGCCACCTAGCGGCAAAACTAAGACAAAAATGAAAATTTTCTCAACGTTAGGATCAAATTCAAATCTTAGGACAAAACTGGTAAAAAAATCAGAAATGTGACTTTTTTCTATCATGGTGATATGCCGTTCACAAAAAAAGGTTAGAAAAATAATAATAAAAAAAAAAAAAAAAAAAATAAAACAGAAGAAGAACAATAGGTTTTCGCACTGCGTGGTGCGAAAACCTAACTAGAACCGCAAAGCGGCATCTTGGTTTTCGCTTTAACTTGACTAGTAAGAGTACTGGTTTCAACTGCAGACATAATTGATTGATATTAACTTTATTCGAATATTTTTGTTAATTGATCAAATTAAGTCCGATCTTCAAAAACTAAACATCATTAGAACGATCTCTTCACGAACTAGAACTTTTGTTCATATACTTTCTATAAAATATTTCTAGATTGAGAACTATTTTGTGCCGATAAAAATAATCGGTATTATGACCTTGACCTTTGCATATTTTCATCGTTATTTACTATGAGTTTATTTGTATTATTTAAATGCATAAACAGTGAAAAAATGATGAAGATTGAACAAAAATAAAGTCAGGAGCTGCAAAAAAGAAGCAACATATGGATTTACAATTGTTTGATAAAAGGATCAAACTTTGGACTGTGGTAATTTGATCAAATGAAGTCCGATCTTCAAAAACTAAACACCAATGGAAAGATCTCTTCACAGACTAAAACATTTGTTCATATACTTTCTATAAAATATTTTTAGATTTGGAGCTATTTTATGCCGATAAAAATAATAATAATTGGTATATGACCTTGACCTTTGCATATTATGCTTGTTTTTTTTTCTATGATTTTATTTGTTTGATAAAAATGCATAAACAGTGAAATAATGATGAAGATTGAACAAAAAATAAAGTCAGGAGCAGCAAAAAAGAGAAAACATATGGATATACAATTGTTTGATAAGAGGATCAAACTTTGGACTGTTGTTATTTGAACAAATGAAGTCCGGTCTTCAAAAACTAAACATTAATGGAAAGATCTCCTCACAAACTAAAACTTTTGTTCATATACTTTCTATAAAATATTTTTAGATTTGGAGCTATTTTATGCCGATATAAATAATAATAATTGGTATATGACCTTGACCTTTGCATATTATGCTTGTTTTTTTTTCTATGATTTTATTTGTTTTATAAAAATGCATAAACAGTGAAATAATGATGAAGATTGAACAAAAAATAAAGTCAGGAGCAGCAAAAAAGAGAAAACATATGGATATACAATTGTTTGATAAGAGGATCAAACTTTGGACTGTGGTCATTTAATCAAATGAAGTCCGATCTTCAAAAACTAAACATTAATGGAAAGATCTCCTCGAAACCTAAAACTTTTGTTCATATACTTTCTATAAAATATTTTTAGATTTGGAGCTATTTTATGCCGATATAAATAATAATAATTGGTATATGACCTTGACCTTTGCATATTATGTTGTTGTTTTTTTCTATGAATTTATTTGTTTTATAAAAATGCATAAACAGTGAAATAATGATGAAGATTGAACAAAAAATAAAGTCAGGAGCAGCAAAAAAGAGAAAACATATGGATATACAATTGTTTGATAAGAGGATCAAACTTTGGACTGTTGTCATTTGAACAAATGAAGTCCGGTCTTCAAAAACTTAACATTATTGGAAAGATCTCCTCACAAACTAAAACTTTTGTTCATATACTTTCTATAAAATATTTTTAGATTTGGAGCTATTTTATGCCGATATAAATAATAATAATTGGTATATGACCTTGACCTTTGCATATTATGCTTGTTTTTTTTCTATGATTTTATTTGTTTTATAAAAATGCATAAACAGTGATATAATGATGAATATTGAACAAAAAATAAAGTCAGGAGCAGCAAAAAAGAGAAAACATATGGATATACAATTGTTTGATAAGAGGATCAAACTTTGGACTGTGGTCATTTGATCAAATGAAGTCCGATCTTCAAAAACTAAACATTAATGGAAAGATCTCCTAGAAAACTAAAACTTTTGTTCATATACTTTCTATAAAATATTTTTAGATTTGGAGCTATTTTATGCCGATATAAATAATAATAATTGGTATATGACCTTGACCTTTGCATATTATGTTGTTGTTTTTTTCTATGAATTTATTTGTTTTATAAAAATGCATAAACAGTGAAATAATGATGAAGATTGAACAAAAAATAAAGTCAGGAGCTGCAAATAACCTTAAAAGTCATGCTTTTAAAATGTTGATTTTTCGAAAATATTGGTTAAGTTTGACCGCATACTGTGGACAAACCATGCATTTCCCGAATTCGCCACCCCATATATTTTGTGCGTATATGTCTTGCAGATCATATGCAACAAACAAAATTCTCCTATCTCATCTCTGAATAAAATGGGTAGGTTTTTGGTAGACCTACCCTTATTTCACAGTTTTTGCGAGATTCGAACTTTCAACCTCCTGTAGCACGAAAGTTTTATATACGCAAATTTTTGAAACCTATCATATTTTATTGGGCTATTTACAAGGAACATTGTGCAAAAACCGCATTTGAATCGGACCTCAAATAATGGAGATATTGCTTATTAAACATTTTCATATAAAACGCCCCCTGGCGGGAAAATCAAAACAAAAATGAAAATTATCTCGACGTTAGGATCATCTTCAAGTACGTGGTTATTACTGATAAAAGTTTCATAGATGTGGCTTTTCTCACCTCGGAGCTATGCCGTTCACAAAAAGGGGAAGAAAAATAAAAAAAAAAAAAAAAAAAAAAAAAAAAGAAACAGAACGAGAACAATAGGTTTTCGCACAGCGATGCGAAAACCTAAAAAAAAAATAAAACAGAAGAAGAACAATAGGTTTTCGCAAGCGATGCGAAAACCTAACTAGAATCGCTATCGCGATATCATTGGTTTTCGCAAAAGCAATTTACCTCTGTTAACGAGTCGCATGATTCGAAAAACATATTTCTTCATTCAAGGGCTTGTTGAATACTGTTAAGAGCGATCTTTCAAACATTTTTGTCGCAATGTTTTAGCAGACTTTTTACCCAAAAGAATATTTTTGAGTATTTCCTGTCAGTTATATAGTCGCGGTATCAATGGTTTTCACGAAAGAAATTCCATTCAGTTCAAGAGTCGCATGATTCGAAAAACATCTCTTCATTCAATGTCGTGTTGATACTGTTAACAGCGATCTTTCAAAACATTTTTGTCGCAATGTTTAAGCAGACTTTTTACCCAAAAGAATATTTTTGAGTATTTCCTGTCAGTTATATAGTCGCGATATCATCAGTTTTCACGAAAGAAATTCCATTCAGTTCAAGAGTCGCATGATTCGAAAAACATATTTCTTCGTTTAATGGCTTGTTGAATGCTGCTAACATTGATCTTTCAAACATTCGAGCATTCTATTTCTTATATATCACAATTTGAAGCATAAATACTGATTTACAATTATTCCAAAAAAGGATCAAAGTTTGGACTGCCGTAATATGACCAAATCAAGTCCGATCTTCAAAAACTAAACATCACTGGAAAGATCTCTTCAAGAACTAAAACTTTTGTCCATATACTTTAAATGAAATATTTTTAGTTTTGGAGCTATTTGGGGCCGAATTAAAAACACAATAATCGTAATATGACCTTGACCTTTTCAATTATTTTTTAACTTTTCAATTTTGAGGCCCTTTCCGATATAACAATACATAACTTGTGAAAATTTCATGAAGAATGAACAAAAAGTAAATCAGGAGCGACAAAAACATGTTTTTGAAACTTTAACTTTTCCTAAAATTTAGTGAAGTTTGACCGTTTCCAGAGGATAAACCATGCATTTCTTAAATTCGACACCCCATATATTTTGTGCGTTTATGTTTTGCAAATCATTTGCAGCAAACAGAATTCTTCTATCTGATCTCTAACAAAAATGGATGGGTTTTTCGTAGACCTACCCTCATTTGCACAGTGTTTTGCGAGCTTCGAACTTTCAACCTTCCCTTATTAACTGAAACATTTTCAGACATTAATACCTTGAAACTATCATATTTTATTAGGATATCAACAAGGAACAGAATGCAAAAAAACTGTATTCGAATCAGACTTCAGCTTTTTAAGTTATAAGCAAAAAAGTGATTTCAAGCTAAGCGCCCCCTAACGGCAAAATGAGAAACAAAATTGATTAAAATTTAACCATTAGGTACCTAGCAATGCATCAAATAGTTCAATAAAGTATACAAGTCGCACTAGTCGAACATTCTATTTCTTATATATCACAATTTGAAGCCTAAATACCGATTTACAATTATTCCAAAAAAGGATCAAACTTTGGACTGCCGTAATATGACCAAATCAAGTCGGATCTTCAAAAACTAGACATCACTGGAAAGATCTCTTCAAGAACTAAAACTTTTGTCATATACTTTCAATGAAATATTTTTAGTTTTTGAGCTATTTGGGGCCGAATAAAAACACAATAATCGTAATATGACCTTGACCTTTTCATTCATTTTTTAACCTTTTTATTGTGAGGCCCTTTCAGACATAACAATACATAACTTGTGAAAACTTCATGAAGAATGAACTAAAAATAAAGTCAGGAACGACAAAAAACCTGTTTTTGAAACTTTAACTTTTCCTAAAATTTAGTGAAGTTTGACCGTTTCCAGAGGACAAACCATGTATTTCTTAAATTC
>CM037788.1:1030092-1065397 GCA_021229015.1 Solen grandis
AGTGTGTAAACATCAAATTGTTGACGGACGACGGCCGACGGACAATCAAGTATCCCAAAAGCTCACCCTGAGCTATGCTCAGGTGAGCTAAAAATTGAGGAACCAGGTCACGTATGCGTATCTACTCTTGGTAATAAAGCTTCCCATAAAGTTTCATTGTATTCAAGCCATTAGTTCCTGAGAAAAAGCCCGGACAAGAATCATGCAACATGAACTATAGGCCAAAAAGTCAAGGGAATTGAGGAACCAGGTCACGCCTATGCTTATCTACTCTTGGTGATAAAGCTTCCCATTAAGTTTTGTTGAATTCAAGCCATTAGTTCCTGAGAAATAGCCCGGACAAGAATCATGCAATATGTACTATAGGCCGAAAAGTCAAGGGGCCTTAACTCTTTGAAAAATTTAGTAATCGGGTCATGCTGATGATATGCGCATCTCCTCTTGGTAATAAAGCTTCCCATAAAGTTTCAGTTGAATTCAAGCCATTAGTTCCTGAGAAATAGCCCGGACGAGAATCATGCAATATGTGCTATAGGCCGAAAAGTCAATGGGCCATAACTCTTTGAACAAGAGCTGTCAGAGGACAGCACGCTCGACTATTCAAAATGCTTGTTGGTAAATCAAATGAAATCTATTTAAATTCTTGCCCTTCACAGTAATAGTAAACAAGAGGGCCATGATGGCCCTGAATCGCTCACCTGAGTACCATTGCTTCAACTGATGTCAAGGTTTTTAAACAGACAAGGATTCTGATATAACTTAATCTAAAACATTTTACCCCTGACAATACTACACACCAAATATCTAAGCAATGGGCCATATGGTTTCAGAGAAGACTTGGGCGCAGGGTCATTTATCACCGTAGGGCCAAGACTTTGAAAATCTTTGTAATGAACCATTAGATGCTACTACATACCAAAAATCTTAGCTCTAGGCCTTATTGATTCATAGAAGAAGATTTTTTAAGATTTTCCTATTTAACTCTATGTAAAACAAGTGACCCCTGGTGTGGGGTCATTTATCACCATTGGGCTATGATTTGTACAATCTTGGTAGTGGCCCATAAGATGATGCTACATACCAAATATCTAAGCTCTAGGCCTTATGGATTCATAGAAGAAGATTTTTTAAGATTTTCCTATTTAACTCTATGTAAAACAAGTGACCCCTGGTGCGGGGTCATTTATCACCATAGGGCTATGATTTGTACAATCTTGGTAGTGGCCCATAAGATGATGCTTCATACCAAATATCTAAGCTCTAGGCCTTATGCATTGAAGGAAGAAGATTTTTTAAGATTTTCCTATATAACTCTATGTAAAACAAGTGACCCCTGGTGCGGGGTCATTTATCACCATAGGGCTATGATTTGTACAATCTTGGAAGTGGCCCATAAGATGATGCTACATACCAAATATCTAAGCTCTAGGCCTTATGATTAAAAGAAGATTTTTTAAGATTTTTCTATATAACTCTATGTAAAACAAGTGACCCCTGGTGTGGGGTCATTTATCACCATAGGGCTATGATTTGTACAATCTTGGTAGTGGCCCATAAGATGATGCTACATACCAAAAATCAAAAGGTTAGGCCTTGTGGTTTCGGAGAAGAAGATTTTTTCAAGTTTTTCCTATATTAGCCTATGTGAAATCAAGTGACCCCTGGGGCGGGGCCAATTTTGACCCCAGGGTCATAATTTGTACAATCCCGGTAGAGAGTCATAAGATCATGCTACATACCAAAAATCAAAAGGCTAGGCCTTGTGGTTTCAGAGAAGAAGATTTTTTAAATTTTCATTTTTAAAATCTATTTTTAGCTCCTGTGACCTAATTATGCGATGGACCAGAACCATTTATACAATTTTAGTAGAGTTTCATCCAAGGAACATTCCTGCAAAATATTTTTCAAATTGGCCAAGCCGTTTAGGAGGAGATGTTGTTTGAAGCAATTGTTGACGCCGGACGCACGCACGCACGGACGCACGCACGGACGACGGACGCCGGACAAAAGGCGATCAGAAAAGCTCACCTTGAGCACGTTGTGCTCATGTGAGCTAAAAATGATATACCTTGATAGTCTGATACCCCTTAATATATTTATGATGTCTAAAATCAATCCCATGCCTAGTTACCGAGACATAAGCACAATAACACTGTGGATGCAAAACATAAACCAAAAATCCATGTTAGAAAAGGGCCATAATTTGCATCAGTCCAACAGTTATCCTCCTGTTTTCTAATGCCCTTGAAGACACACCTTAACTTTCTAGTCAATTCCACAAGCAATTTCTGAGATATAAGCTGGATAGTAGCTTGAATGCAAAAATTTAACCATAATTCTAAGTTAAAAGAGGGTCATAATTTTTAATTTATTCCATCAAACGTTATCAACCTTGATAGTATGATACCCTTAAGCATATTAAAGATATTTCAAATCAATCCCATGCCTGGATACTGAGATATAAGCATGAAAGTACCTTGCATGCAAAACTTTAACCAAAATTTCTAAGTTAAAAAAGGGGCCATAACTTGTAATATATTCCATCAAAGTTATCTACCATGAAAGTATTATACCCCTAAACATATTAAAGATGTTTCAAATCAATTGCATGCTTGATACTGAGATTATCTTGCATGCAAAACTTTAACCAAAATTTCTTTTAATATATTCCATCAAGAGTTCCTTGGTTGTCTGATGCCCCTGAACATATTTGTAAACTTTCAAGTCAATACCATGAATGGTTATTGAGATACAATCTAGATAGTAGCTTGCACGCAAAACTTTAACCAAATTTTCTATTGCATGCAAAATTTTAATGGCCCTAAATCGCTCACCTGAGATAAATAGGTTGACCCAAGGAACATCTGTACCAATTTATTTTAAAATCTGGCCAGTAGTTTTGAAGAAGATGATTTTTAAAAATACCATACTTTTTTTCTTTTTGTTGCCATGGCAACCAGAGTTCTATATGGATCAAGTTTATTTTAGCAACTTTTGTGAAGGTTGACCCAAGGATCATTCCTGCCAAATTTAATCAAATTCTGTCCTGTGGTTTCAGAGAAAATGTTGATTAAAGTTTTCCCAATATACATATAAGGCAAATAAGCCCCGCCCCTGGCAGCCATGTTTTTTACGGATCGGAAGAATTTTAGCAACTTTGGTAGAGGTTGACCCAAGGAACATCCGTACCAATTTATTTTAAAATCTGGCCAGTAGTTTTGAAGAAGATGATTTTTAAAGTTTTCTTTTTTTCTTTCTTTTTGTTGCCATGGCAACCAGAGTTCTACATGGATCAAGTTTATTTTAGCAACTTTTGTGAAGGTTGACCCAAGGATCATCACTGCCAAGTTTAATCAAATTCTGTCCAGTGGTTTCAGAGGAGATGTTGTTTAAAGGTTTCTCTATATACATATAAGGCAAATAAGCCCCGCCCCTGGCGGCCATGTTTTTTTACGGATCGGAATAATTTTAGCAACTTTGGTAGAGGTTGACCAAAGGAACATCTGTACCAATTTATTTTAAAATCTGGCCAGTAGTTTTGAAGAAGATGATGTTTAAAGTTTTCATATTTTTTTTATTTTTTTTGCCATGGCAACCAGAGTTCTATATGGATCAAGTTTATTTAAGCTACTTTTGTGAAGGTTGACCCAAGGATCATCCCTGCCAAGTTTAATCAAATTCTGTCCTGTGGTTTCAGAGGAGATGTTGTTTAAAGGTTTCCCTATATACATATAAGGCAAATAAGCCCCGCCCCTGGCGGCCATGTTTTTTTACGGATCGGAATAATTTTAGCAACTTTGGTAGAGGTTTACCCAAGGAACATCTGTACCAATTTATTTTAAAATCTGGCCAATAGTTTTGAAGAAGATGATTTTTAAAGTTGTCATATTTCTTTTCTTTTTGTTGCCATGGCAACCAGAGTTCTATATGGATCAAGTTTATTTTAGCAACTTTTGTGAAGGATCATCCCTGCCAAGTTTAATCAAATTCTGTCCAGTGGTTTCAGAGGAGATGTTGTTTAAAGGTTTCTCTATATACATATAAGGCAAATAAGCCCCGCCCCTGGCGGCCATGTTTTTTTACGGATCGGAATAATTTTAGCAACTTTGGTAGAGGTTGACCCAAGGAACATCTGTACCAATTTATTTTGAAATCTGGCCAGTAGTTTTGAAGAAGATGATTTTTAAAGTTTTCAAATTATTTTTCTTTTTGTTGCCATGGCAACCAGAGTTCTTCATGGATCAACTTTATTTTAGCAACTTTTGTAGAGCCTCACCCAAGGAACATTCCTGCCAAGTTTCATTAAATTTTGTCCAGTGGTTTCAGAGGAGATGTCGTTTAAAGCAAATTGTTAACGACAGACGTCGGACGGCGCACGACGCCGGACGAAGGGCGATCACAAAAGCTCACCTTGAGCACTTTGTGCTCAGGTGAGCTAAAAAGGGGCCATAATTCATATTAAATTCAGAGTTATCTACCTTGGTTGTCTGATGCCCCTGAACATATTTATAAACTTTCAAGTCAATACCATAAATGGTTATTGAGATAGGTCGATAGCAACTTGCACGCAAAACTTTAACCAAAAGCTGCAACGCCAACGCCGACGCCAGGGTGACTACAATAGCTCTCATATTCTACGAATAGTCGAGCTAAAAAATTAGGAACCGGGTCATGCTGAGGATATGCGCATCTCCTCTTGGTAATAAAGCTTCCCATAAAGTTTCGTTGAATTCAAGCCTTAAGTTCCTGAGAAAGAGTCCGGACAAGGAAAGTGTGACGAACGGACGGCGCACAAAGCGGCAACTATATGCGTCACCTTCGGTGAGCATAAAAATATACTGAGAAAAGTTCATATGAGTAGATCTAGCCAGTTTTTTTGGTTTTTTTGCCTTTCATTTCTCCTACTCTAGAGCAAATGTTTTTAATGCTAATTTGATTTGTTGTTTGCGAGAATTTCACATCATTTGCTTTCTAGATGCAGTTTCCTTAATATTTTTACATCTTTGGTGTATACTCACGTCTATTTGAATTTCAAAGTAATTTAACCTCAGTTTAATTGTGATTATTGCATATTTAATTATTTAAACTATGGTAGGTTAATCGCCAAGGCAATCAATGCAGATGACTACCCAACTCAGTAAATGCCTGTCAATCAAATTGAATCAATGAAAGTAGCTGGATTAAACCAGAATAGAATTAGGAAAATATGTTTTCTTACGAGGAATGGATCCGTTTTCCCGATCCATGGATACACCAGAAAAAGACCTGATGGCAGAATGCATGATTTAGATCAACATCACCCCCACCCTTGAAACAAACAGAAGAAACTTTTACAACTAGCCCTAGCTTGGATATTGTTTAAAGATTTGTTTTGGCAAACCTGCATCAAAGATGTCAAGATGGATCCAAAGCCACATGTACATCCAAGCAGCACCTTTCAAAGATTGAGATGATCTGCCAGATAAAGGACAGTTTTCAACTGCAAACTTAGTTATCTGAAGGCAGCAATACATTTTTTAAAAAAAATTTTGCAATAAATATAAGAACAAGAGTGCCAGTGATGCCACAATATACGCCGCCACAAAATATAAAGACCAAGAGGGGCCTTTTCATTATTGCTTTCAACATTGCAAATATTGATGAACATCAAAATCCCTGCTTTGTGCATGTCTACCCAGTACAGTAATAACATTGCCCAAGTTTTGGAAAGATTAGGTCAGAAACATACAAGGAATTGCATTCATTCACAAGGCTGAAATATCAATCAGCTAAAGACACTTAGTTTCAAGGGACAAAAATCTTGCAAAAATTAATGAACCCAAAAATCGCCACTTCATGCACATCTACCCATTAAGATTCATTCAGAAATGTAGGAGGAGTTGCATTCACAAGATATGGACGTACGGACAAACGGAGAAGATGACGCCAATATACGACCACCTCTGGCGGCGTATAAAAATAATCAAAATATAAGAAAATATGTTGGTGTTTATCAAAAATGTAGGATTTCCTACAAAAATATGGGATCGGTTGACAGCCTGGGGATATAAAGGTTTCTGAAGCAATAGAAATCTAAATATCACCTCTGAAAAAAAAGCTTGGGTGTGGAACAAAAAAAAAAAAGGAACATTTTTTTCCTTTATTTTTTTCTTTGCACATTCAAGGTCCCCAAAGAGTCTTTTTTACTTAGATCATTCTTCTCAACAGAGGATTAATCTGTGTTTCTCGAAGTCCACAGTCACCACCATCATTGAAGTGGTTGTACTTTCTTCTCCATCCACCATTTGGTGTGTTCAGCTTGAATGGCCACAAAAAGTTAGAGGCCTGCTTGAAGTTGGGTCCAACAGTGACGATCTCATGGATAAGGTCCTCCATACAGATGATACCATACTGACCTACAGGTTGGGAGAGATTGGAAAAGAGTGACATGACCAAAGAAATCGTAATACTTTTGAGGACAATCTGTTACAATTTAAATTGTGTGCTAATCCTACCCTACCTAATAATTTCTAGGCATTTTTTTTAGTCTTAACCATCTTAACTATCTGAATTTGAGTTTGACATCGACATCAACATCACCCAACGTGCGGAAGGTTTTAAATGTTTAGTCTAAAATAAAATACTGTGTATACAAAAAAGTTTGTCTCGAACCTGCCGCAAAACTAACTGATCAAAGTACAATTTTGACTGATAATTTTAATCGGCAATCGGCTTAAATTATTAACCCTGTTATTAAATTAAATAATGGGAGATAATTAAAACAAGAGGCCCTAAATCGCTCATCTGAGAAATATTGCCTCCATTGGTAGATGTCCAGTAGTTAATGTTATATACCAAATATCTAAACTCCAGGCCATTTAGTTTCTGACAAGATCTTTTAAGGTTTTTCTTATATCCTTTGCGCACCGGGTCAATCTTTGCAGCGAATGCCTGTAGCGTTAAAATTGTTGCTTCAGAAACATCCGTAAGCATCCTGTATGGTGCATACGTTTTCATACGCTTCAGTAGTTCAATTGTGTCCACAGACAAGTTTAATATATTCAGTGCTGAATAGCAGCAACAACGGGTAAAAAACACATTTGGCTAATTTTAAGGTCGTCAAATGTATTTTTTGCTAAAAACTATGTCAAATCCCGCGTGGCCCCTAGAGTGGGGCCAATTTTGACAACAAGGCCATGATGTAAACAAACTTGGTAGATGTCTATTAGGCCATGTTACACACCAAATATCTAAACTCCAGGCCTTTTAGTTTCTGACATGAAGATTTTTCTAGATTTTCCTGTTAAAAGTTTGTTAAATCAAGTGACTCCTGGGACGGGGCCAATTTTGCCCCCAGGGTCATGATTTGAACAAACTTGGTAGGGATGCAAAAGGCCATGTTACACACAAAATATCTAAACTCCAGGCCTTGTGGTTTCTGACAAGAAGCTTTTTCTAGTTTTTCCTATAGAACCAAAAAATTTTCCCCAAAAAACTTTGGTAGAGGTCCTAAGACAATGTCACTCACCAAATATCTTTGCTCTTGGCCTTACAGTTTTGGAGAAGATTTTCAAATATTTCACTTCAAAAATCTATTTCTAGCTCCTGTGACCCAGATATTCAACAGACCATAAACATTTGAACAACTTTGGTAGAGCTTTATGCATGGAACATCACAGGCAAACTTTATCAATTTTGGCCCAGTGGTTTCAGAGGAGATGTTGTTTAAAGTAAATTGTTGACACCGGACACATGCGTGGACAGACACAAGGATGCCGGACAAAAGGCAATCACAATAGCTCACCATGAGCATGTTGTGCTCGGGTGAGCTAAAAATGATCAAGGTAAGATTTACGGTGTTTGGTTATTGCACTCCCCAATCTCACCATCTATTTATATTTTATATTTCAAGTCAATAATTTGAATAATTTATAAGTAATGCTCCAGACAAAAAAAGATAACTAAAAAGGGAGATAATCAAACAATTGGGCCACGTAGAGTTATCATTTTTAGTTACTGCACTTCTAGTCGCTTTCTATTCAATTATGAAGTTTGAAGTCAATACCGTTTATTGTTTTCAAGTTATGGCCAATGTTTAAGATGCTCACAAACCAACAAACAAACCAATAGACAGGGAAAAAAGCAATATGCCTCCGATCACAGATCTCAGGGGCATGAAATTTTTGATAAAGGGCCTCATAAGGATCGATCCTATGAAGTTTGGTCAAAATCTATTCAGCGGGTTAGGAAATGTTGTTTAAGGAAAATGGTTGACGATGGATGCTGGACAGACCCATCCTTATAGCTCACAATTAACATGTCATAAACAAGAGCTGTCCGAAAGACAGCATGCTCGACTATTCGGGTATTTGATAGTGACGCAATACCAATGTATTAAAGCAGTATTAAAATAATTTATGTGACTCAATTTAGCAGCATGTTCTCTTTAATTCTCGGTAAAACTCAGGTCATAATTCGAAAAAAAAATTCATGGAAAAGTTTTTTTAATTTTCTATAAGTATTTAATAATTATTATTAATTTAATTAATTAAATTTAATTAATTAAATTTATTAAAATTTTAGTTCTGCAGGTTTGGTTCATGTCTGGGATGACTTGTGTGAAGTTTAAATACAATACACCAAGGGGTTACTGAGTAATGACATTAATTTAGTTGCAAAAAACCTTAACCAAAAATGTTAACGCAAATTTCTAAGTCGAAAAAGGCCCATGATTTAAGTAAAATTCTAGCAAGAGTTGTTCATCTTGGTTCTGCAGGTCCATTTTATGTTTAGGAAGACTTGTATGAAGTTTAAATCCAATACACCAAGTGCTTACTGAGTAATAATATTGACTTAGTTGCAGAAAAACTTTAACCAAAAATGTTAACGCAAATTTCTAAGTCGAAAAAGGCCCATAATTTGAGTAAAATTCTAGCAAGAGTTGTTCATCTTGGTTCTGCAGGTCCATTTCATGTTTAGGAAGACTTGTGTGAAGATTAAATCCAATACACCAAGTGCTTACTGAGTAATAATTTTAACTTAGTTGCAGAAAAACTTTAACCAAAAATGTTAACGCAAATTTCTAAGTCGAAAAAGGCCCATAATTTGAGTAAAATTCTAGCAAGTGTTGTTCATCTTGGTTCTGCAGGTCCATTTCATGCCTAGGAAGACTTGTGTGAAGTTTAAATCCAATACACCAAGGGGTTACTGAGTAATGACATTAATTTAGTTGCAAAAAACTTTAACCAAAAATGTTAACACAAATTTCTAAGTTGAAAAAGGCCCATAATTTGAGTAAAATTCAATCAAGAGTTGTCCCTCTTGGTTCTCTAGGTTTGTTTTGTGCCTAGAAAGACTTGTGTGAAGATTGATTGCAATACACCTACTGGTTTCTTAGATATGACTGCCAACACCAACGCCAACGACGGGGCAATAGAATAGCTCTCATATTCTCCATATAGTCGAGCTAAAAATCACTGACCTTATAAAGACCCTTTAAGTCTAGTACAGAAGAATAAAAGTTCCTACCCAGTTTCTTCTCAATGATGGCATTGTCTGTGAGTGGTACACGTCTACCATCAACCTTGCCGTATCCTCTCTTGTAGATTAACTCTCGCACGCTTTTCAGGTTGGGGTATCTAGATTGACATTACAAGACAACTTTTCAAATTTCATAATGACTGAAAGAAATGCCTGCAAAAGGTGTAGCTGACCTATGCAAACACCTGAACATACAATTTAGACTTCAAAACGGTAAACTAAATCACTAATCATTGACGTTGAGGTTTACCCAAAAATAATAGGGCCAAGATGACTCTGAAGTCACTTACCTGAGAAACAATGCCTTCATTGCTTGCTCAAGTAACTACAGTGCAACGCCACAATATTGTGGACTGCTATTTCGCGTTGACCAATATATGGCGGTTGATCTATGGACCCCAAAAATATATCATGTAATTTGCATAGGCTTATTGTGAAACTTATCTATCTCCTTCTATATCTATATGTATTTAAGAGTTTTGCAATCAGTATTTAACATGCTAGTGCACTGACACGCGGAAGTGATATCAATTACAGTGTTCAATCTAGACCGCGCCATTGGCGCCAAATAATCGCAAATGGCGATAAATTGTTGGCACAATTGGCCTCGTCGGGCACGCATATTTTTCTGTTAAGTTATCGTCGATGGGGTCCATTTTTCTCCTTTCCGCCCATTAGCGAGCACTTGCCACTGTCATCGCGATACAGTACACAGTACATCATATCAGTAGTAAAAAAGTATAAAAACTGGCTTGTTTTTGACGAAAAAACGAATGCAATGAAATGTTCCTTGTGCATTTCCACGGGAAAGAATAACCCCTTTGTACACCGTTGCACGAATTTTCGTACATCTACTTTAGAAAGGCACATTAGCTACGCTGATCACATCAATGCTCTCAGTGACAAAATAGCACAGCCTAGTTTGAAAAAAGCCGTGGAATCGGCACTAGATAAAAAACACCTAGCTGTAGTGAGTGCAATGCAAGCTGTCTATTGGTTATGCAAAGAGCAGATTGCAACTTTGAAATATAGTTCTTTATTAAATCTTCTGAAACTTGCAAAAATGTCCAGATATTGAATCACTTCATTCTGGTGACAATGCTACTTATGAATCAGAAAGGGCTGCTGAGGAATTCCAAGATGCCATTTGTGAAGTCATTGAAAGTGATTTGAAGCAAAAGTTAACATCTGCAAATGTTGTTTCCCTCATGTGTGATGAAAGTGATGATGTGGCAGTTCACAAAAAGCTTATGTGTAAGATTTATAAGGATGGCGTCTTTGAGCCAGAAACACATTTCCTTGATAATGTTACAACTGAAAAGGGTGATTCAGAGACAGTATACAAAAGTCTGAAGTCTTCTGCCTCTGACAAAGGAATAGATGTAAGTAAGGTAATGTTTTTAGGGTCAGATGGAGCTGCAGTGATGACTGGCCATAAAACAGGGGTCAGTGCTAGATTGAAAGAAGATCAACCCTTTGTAGTAAACATTCACTGCATGGCTGAGCTCATAAACTGGCACTATGTACTAGCCAGGCAGCTGACAGTGTAGCTTACATGAAAAAGTACAAAGAAGTCATGACTAATATCTTCTACTTCTTTAAGCATTCTTCTCTACGTACAGCCAATTTGTCAAAAATTACTGAATTGTTAGATGACAAGAGGCTTAAAATCAAGGAAGTTCACTCAGTAAGATGGTTTGCTTTCTATAGTGCTTTAGAAGCTTTGTTTCATACATGGGGATCACTGGTCACATACTTTGAGCAGGAAAACCAAGCAGAAAGTGGTGGAACTGCTAAAGGAATCCACTCACAATTGACCCAATTTGAATTTGTTGGTGTCACCTATTTGTTGATGGACATAATGCCTATTCTGACAAAACTGAGCCTCTCCTTCCAAAAGAAAAACATAGACATAGCAGTGGTGCAGCCTCTTGTTCAGTCTACTATTTCTCAGCTACAGTATCTGGCTGACAAGGATGGACAGTACATGCAACTTTTCCAGTCTGCTGTTGATGGCAACCGCCTTGTGATCAAAGATCACAGCATTGTAGCAACAAAGAACAAGATAACACCTTTCCAGAACATTAGAGAAGATTTTATTACACAGATAATTGCTCAACTGCAGAGAAGGTTTCCTGAACATGACACTTCTGTTATCAGTGCCCTAGCAGAGCTTGGAATGAGAGGCATCTCATTTGTAGAAAAGAACAAACTGTCTGATCATGGTATGGATGAAATCCAGCTGTTGTGTGAAAACTATGCTCCTGAGAAAGATGGCAAGAATCAGTTTGTAAATCCAGAGCAGGTTAAAATGGAATGGGAATTACTGAAACCCCTAGTTGTACAACAAATGTATCCCACAGACAATATTTATACACTCTGGAAAATTATTCACACAAACCACCAAGATATGTTCCCAAACATTTTAAAGCTGGCAGAATTGGCACTTATAGCTCCTTTGCAGACAGCAGATTGCGAGCGAGGCTTTTCAACACAGAATGACATAAAAACTACTGATAGAAATAGACTATCTTCTAAGCGTCTGTGTACCTTGATGAGGATTTCTTTGAACAAGGACAGCATCAGTGACTTTGATTATGAAAGAGCAGTACAATTTTGGAAAGCAGCTAAGAACAGAAGGGTGTTTACATGCAGGAAATGACTTTCTAGAAGGTTGCAGCTACTTGTACGTAAATAAGGTAACAGTCTTAAATTACAAGCTTAAAGAAAATATTGATTTTAGAATATTTTTTGCTGATGGGCCCCTTATTTTTAAAAAGACCTCTTATATCAGGGCCTGCGGGCCCATTGGGCCCCCTGTTGAGCAAAGCTAGATTGAACACTGAATTATAACCCCAAGGTGGTAAGCTATTGTGTTTGGGGGCAGTTGATGATTACGCAATCAAGTGTTAATGATCGGCAACAATGCAAGTTTGTCGGTATAATTATCCAACCACGGTAATCAGCATTTAATTGGTATGGACATTCAATACCAAGCAGATACTCGATAAAATACACTAACATTGTCTAAAATCCACTGCATAAACCTTAATAATGGTATTTTTGTTTATTATGCTAGCGTGCATAACTTTACCATGGATTAAAAAGTCCCAGAAAATAGCCAATCTTTTTCACCGGAAGTAAACAATAAATGATAATTAGATCAGTGTTACCTGGTAATTTGTTTCATTTAAGCATTGAAAAGGCTCCTCATTTCAATACATCATAATAAGTACACCTCAGCTTAATTTCAAATAGCGATAAATTGTAGTGGAATGGCAATTTCCACACGACATTGTTTTGATAAACAATGGACGGCGTAGAATTTATTATAATGAGATATGCTGAAGAGTTATGTAACCACTTCACATCACCATACCGTACACACTACTCTCTGAATCTGAATCATCGGCAATTACAGTACAAAAAAACACAAAAAAAACAAGAGGGCCATTATGGCCCTGGATTGCTCACCTGAGTATATGCTTACCCAAGGCAAATCAGTCTGTATTAAAACATTCTGAAATCTGGCCAGTAGTTTTGAAAGAGATGATCCCTGTATAGTTTTATCAAATTCTGTCCAGCAGTTTCAGAGATGTCATTTAAGGATTTCACTATATACATATAAGGCAAATAAGCCCCGCCCCTGGCGCCCATGTTTTTTGTATTGGATTGAAATAATTTCAGCAACTTCTGTGAAGCTTCACCCAAAGATAATCCCTGCCAAATTTAATCAAATTCTATCCAGTGATTTCAGAGCAGATATTGTTTAAAGATTCACTATATACATATTAGGCAAATTAGCTCCACCCCTGGCACCATGTTTTTTTTATGGATCAGAATAATTTTAGCAACTTTTGTGAAGCTACACACAAGGATCATCTGTGCCAAATTTATCAAATTCTGTCCAGAAATTTCAGAGGAGATGTCGTTTTAAGATTCACTAAATACATAAGTGGCAAATTAGCCCTGCCCCTGGTGGCCATGTTTTTTTTACGGATTGGAATAATTTTAGCAACTTTTGTGAACCTTCACCCAATGATCATCTGTGCCAAATTTAATCAAATTCTGTCCAATGGTTTAAGAGGAGATAATGTTTAAAGATTTCATTATATACATATAAGGCAAATAAGCCCCGCCATGTTTTTTTATGGATCAGAATAATTTTAGCAATCTTAGTAGAGAGTTACCCAAGGAACATCTGTACAAAAATATTTTGAAATCTGGCCAATAGTTTTAAAGGAGATGATTTTTAAAGTTTTCATAAATTTTTTCTTTCTGTTGCCATAGTAACTAGGGTTCAACATGGATCAAGTTTATTTTAGCAACTTTTGTGAAGGTTCACTCAAGGAACATCCCTGCCAAGTTTTATTGAATTCTGCCCAGCACTTTCAGGGAGATGTCATTTAAAGTAAATTGTTGACGACGGACGACACAAGATCAGAAAAGCTCACTTTCAGCACTTCATGCTCAGGTGAGCTAAAAACAAGAGGGCCATGATGACCCTGGATCGCTCATCTGGTATCATTAGGCTATGTAAAATCAAGTGACCCCTGGGGCAGAGCCAATTTTGACCGGTCATGATTTGAACAAACTTGATAGAGGTCTATTAGCCCATGTTACATACCAAATATCTAAACTCCAGGCTTTGTGATTTCTGAGAAGAAGATTTTTCAGGTTTCTCCTATATTAGTCTATGTTAAATCAAGTGACCCCTGGAAGAGATCCACTAGACAATGCTACACGCAAAATATCTAAACACCAGGCCTTGTGGTTTCTGAGAAGATTTTTCAAGTTTTTTCCTATATTAGCCTATGTAAAATCAGGGACCCCTATAGTAGGGCCAAATTTGACCCAATGGTCATGATTTGTAAAAACTTGGTAGAGATCCACTAGACAATGCTACAAACCAAATATCTCAACTCTATAAGGGGTGTAAAATTTTTCTTTTAGTTCACTCGTCCTGAAGGTAGAGTAGGTGAAAGATCTTACTCGTCCTTAAACAAATTTAGCTCTTCCTAAAATGATTTTAATTTTTGCTTGTATAAAGCTTTTGATAATTTGCAGAAACACCGCAAAACAGTTTTTCTTCTTTTTTCGTCAACCACGGAAAGCCAGAAAACCAATGATCCAGGGCTTTTCTTGTGTGTTTCGTTTTATCGTAAGCACTTTGGTGCTTCCTATGTTTTAACTCTCGCTTTTTTGTATTTTCATCGTCTCTGCCGCCGAGAAGCGTTTTCATTGACAATTGTTTCGAAATTTTGACCGCCGGAAACAAAACATATTTGCAGTCCCTGAATGTGCCATAGTCCCGGACTGTGCTGCGAACTAACAAAAAAACGTATTGAAAAAACACCATAGAATATTGTGAACCAGTCTGCGCTAGCACCTAACGGATCTTTCTAAAAAATGAGCATCGCTATGGTGATATTTAATCATAATTAGCTCCCCTGATCAAGTAAAGAGTTTATGATCATGATTAACCATCGTAACAATATGAAATTCATTTTTTACTGAAACATTTCTTTCTTGGCTGCAAAACAATACTCGTCCAGTCAGACGAGTGTTCAGGGAAATTATGCTCATCCGACCGTAAAATTCACTCGTAAATACGAGCGGACGAGTGGAATTTTACAGCCTTGTCTATGCCTTGTGGTTTCTAAGAAGATGATTTCAAGTTTTTTTCTCCTATATTAGCCTATGTAAAATCAGTTGACCCCTATGGCGGGGCCTAATTTGACCCCAGGGCCATGATTTGAACAAACTTGGTTGTGATCTACTAGACAATGCTGCACACCAAATATCTAAACCCCAGGCGTTGTGGTTTCTGAGAAGAAGATTTTTCAAGTTTTCCTATATTAGCCTTTGTTAAATCAAGTGACCCCTGGGGCGGGGCCAATTTTGACCCCAGGGTCATAATTTGAACAATCTTGGTAGAGAGTCATAAGATCATGCTACATACCAAAAATCAAAGGCTAGGCCTTGTGGTTTCGGAGAAGAAGATTTTTAAAATTTTCATTTTTAAAATCTAATTTTAGCTCCTGTGACCTAGATTTTTGACCAATCAAAATAATTTTAACAACTTTGGTAAAGGGTCCCATAATGATCATTTCTGTGAAGTTTTATCAAAATCCAGTGAGTAGTTTAGAAGGAGATGTTGTTTAAAGAAATTGTTGACGACGGACAAAAGGCGATCACAAAAGCTCACCATGAGCACGTTGTGCTCAGGTGAGCTAAAAACAAAGAAAACCCAGAATCAATGATTATGGAATTATTCAAAATAACTAAATAACTCTACAAATAAAATAATGTTTATTGCTTTATATTAGGGTTTTCCAAGAATTTACGACTATCACAAAGACACATATAGCATTCTCAAACCTACTACGCGGTCCAATAGAATGTGGTATTTGGGCTTGGACCCCAAGAACCGTGACATAGCGGCATTGTACTGTATAACATAGTCATACTGAATACAGAATCCATGCAGAAATAAAGCCTGATCATTTCCAGTATCTGTTTTCTAAATTTGAAGGATGTAGGTTAAAATTCAAAATAAGTTCAATGAGTAATAGTCTAGGTCATCCAAGGTAAGTTAAATGCCAAACTGTGACCTTGGTTAAAATTTGAAGGCCACAACTTAATATATCATTAGGTTTAATGGCACAAATTTCATAACAGTATTTCAACTTATAAAATGCATTTTTTTTTCCCCCAAGTAAGTTACTCTGGAAATTAAGGTGTGCCTTATACATTGCTGCACCTAATCTGCCTGTGTGTATGGTATTAAGCATTGAAAAGTAGGTACTTTCTTTTTTGGCCAAGTATAATAGTGGGACAGAAACAATGGTGCTTAAATTCACATTTACATCACCATCTGTCACAATCACGAAGACTGCCACAGAAGAGAACCTACATACTCTCAACAGCAGAAGATTTAAGAATATGAAACAATCTACTGACCCCCAGGTAATGAATGGTTCAGCAATCCTCAACATCTGGACAGTTGCCTTATTTAGCTGCACAAATACACCGTTGTTGATCTGGCGCAACCTTAACAGCTGCATGATCTTCCTGGGGCGTGGATGTACGCCGTTTATACTGGAAATACAAGGTAAATTTCAGGTCATTACTGATAATTTTTCATTTATTCATAGATGTGGCAATAATCAGTATACAAGAGGGCCATATGGCCCATAGATCACTCACCAGAGTACATCAGCTTATTAAAAACCATTCAAGTCACTTGATTTACTTGGTTTCTTCCTGCAGCAACCAGATTCAAGTTTCAGATACAGAGAAATAATCATCTGGAGGCCTCAATTTTCAAGGGATCAAAATTGCTTATTTAATTATGGTATGAAACCTTGGTTATCATTTGTGCTAAACAAAATTTAATTCTGAACATTACTTCAAACAAGAGGGCCATGATGGCCCTAAAAAATTTCTATACAGATTGAATAGGAACTAGCCAACCATCAACTAAAACAAGAGCTGTCCATAAGACAGCATGCTTGACTATTTGAATGCTTTGTCAATAAAAATAAATATTGCAACTAAAGGCAAAATGAGAATCTCTGTATTATCAAAATATACACAAGTGCTCAAAATTTTAAAGCAATTACTCAAAGAGTTCAGTGAAGAACTTCAAAAAGTGAGTTTGTACAAAAAGATTAGTCAAGTCAGAAAAGGGGAATAATTATATCAAAATTCAAGACAGAGTTATGTACTCTTGCCATGTACAAGTAGGGGTGATGGTCAAACAGGTATTCAAAGTTTCAAAGCAATACCTCTAATGGTTAAGTGAAAAAATGAGGGTGTGAAAACCTTAACCAAGATTCAAAATAAGAGGGCCATGATGGCCCTGAATCGCTCACCCGAGAAATCTTGCCTTCATTGCCTTTTATAACAGTCATACTGAATACATTTGTTGAGTACAGCAAAATAATCGTAATTCCACATAAAAACTACGTCCAAATTTTGAAGGTAAAAGCTATAAAATCACCTAGGGTGGGACTAATTTTGATCCAAGAGCCATGATTTGAAAACTTGGTCCTGGTCTTCAAGGCCATGTTACATACCAAATATCTAAACCCATGATCTTGTGGTGTCTGGCAAGAAGATCTTTTAAAGACTCCCCTATACAAGTCTATGTAAAATCAAGTGACGCCTGGGGCAGGGCCAATTCTGAGCCATGATTTGAACAAACTTGGTATATGTCTATAAGGCCATGTAACACATCAAATATCTAAACTCCAGACCTTTGGTTTCTGACAGGAAGATTTTCCTAGTTTTTTTCCTAGTTTTTCCTATATAAGCCTATGTAAAATCAAGTGACCCCTGGGGTGGGGCCAATTTTGATCCCTGGGCCATGGTTTCAACAAACCTGGTAGATGTCCATAAGGCCATGTTACACACAAAATATCTTAACTCCAGGCCTTGTGGTTTCTGAGTAGAAGAGTTTTCTGTTGTTTTTTTTCTTTCTATACACGTCCATGTTTAATGACCCCTGGGGCAGGGGGGCAATTTTGACTCCAGGGCCATGATTTGAACAAACTTTGTAGAGATCCACTAGAAAATGCTACACACCAAATATCTAAATTCCAGGCCTTGTGGTTTTTAAGAAGATTTTTCTATTTCTCTTCCTATATAAGCCTATGTAAAATCAAGTGGCAAATTTTGACCCCAGGGCCATGATTTGAACAAACTTGGAAGAGAACCACTAGACAATGCTTCACAAAAAATATCTAAACTCCAGGCCTTGTGGTTTCTGAGAAGAAGATTTTTTCTAGTTTTTTTCTTATATAAGCCTTTGTAAAATCAAGTGACCCCTGGGGCAGGGCAAATTTTGTCCCCATGATCATGATTTGAACAAACTTGGTACTATTCTTGCATACTTTTCATTAACCCTTTCCCTCATGTAGACTCATTCTGACGCATATACCTGTCGCCTCATGCAGACGCATTTTGACTCAATTACCTCTTCCCTCATATAGACGCAGTTGATTTTTAAGTGCATGATTATCAATATGATCTATTACCATGTTTTTACCAATTAAGTTTTTTGAAATCTTTAATCATATTGCAAACTATATGGATGAAAAAAAGATGGTGTTTATTCTTAAAATAAGGAAGAAAATTGCAATAATTTAACCATACTATCGTCTTCGTAGGTCGCAAGTTAGGAGAATTCCATTCACAGAGGAGGATCGATTATGATTTGAATTATGCACGTGTATTACTTATTCTTTTAAATAAATACGTTTGATTTGAGTTAAACATAATTTCAATTAAATAAATAAGGTTTACTATGAAAAAAGGGCTAATTAAAATAATACTTTCTCTATTTGGGGAGATCAACATAAAAGTTATGTTCTGTTGTTTACAGCGTCTCTCGAGTGGAAAGTTACCAAATTAAATCTATTTTTTCGTGCTATTTTAAAAACAATAATGTCTATAACAAGGGTCAGGACTGCCACAAAATACGCCCATCACAGTATGGGGACTCAGAAATAACTCAGAGAAACAAGCTATTGTCTCCTAAGTCCCATTAGTTAATGAATGTTACTTATTAAAACAATCATGTTGAAACATTTCCATTAATTTGAAGGAAAATGTCTCTTTTGACTTATTCAAGTGTTCAAGGGCCATAACTTCTAAGTCATTCACGCGATAATGCTGGATATCGAACTCATTCGCGATATTATGGCCATGCACATGTGTGAAAAGTTTGAAAGGGATTGGACTAACGGTATTGAAGTTAGAGCCCGGACAACAAATGTTCCACGCCCGCCCGCCGTGAGTGTTTACATAATACGCCCTATCTTAAGATGGGCCTATAAAAAGGTCATAAGTCACGTGCGTAAGTCATGGTTGTCCAGATGTTTAACTAAGCGTCCCCAGTGCAGGAAATTGTTGATTAGTTAAAGAAAATGACAGGGTAATAAAATTGTCGGCTTCATTGGTAAGAAAAGTCGGCTATATTTGAAAGCGATGATGAGAAACCAATCAGGAAATCAAACGAATCGAACATAGCAGGATATCAATCAATTATGGGTAAAGCTAAGTATAAATTCGATCTGAAATTTTTTTTAATACAATATCGGCACTTTTCAAAAATATGAATAAAATATTTATTTGTACATCTTTATAATAAAATAAATGTGCCGATATAAAAAGTTCTGAATTAGAACTTATCTTTAGGCACTTTGGCAAAACAAATTACCAAGGATTTTTATCCTTGCTATCGCATTTTAGCTATATCCAAATTCAAAACGGGAAATTCCCTTCTTTTTTTTTTTCTTTCTTGTCTTTCTTTTTTCTGGCATCCGGATGTAGAGATAAAAAGGTGTACATAGTCCTGCATAAGTCCGTACACAAACTCTAACTTTACTATATACTATCCTCTAACTTTAATATAAACCTACCCTAAAAACAGCACTCTTTTGCTGTTGGAGGTCCAACTGGCCTGATAAAGTATTAAAACCAACCCCACCCAATATGAGCCCTGTTGGACAAAATGGTCCAATGGGGACAACATATAAATGTACACCCGGATATCTCAGTTCTCATTTTTGGCTTCTTTTCCAAGGACTTAATCCTTGCTAGCTTAAAAAGCTATCAAAATTCAAAATTAGAACATATCCAAGACCTTTTCTCGTGTACTTGGCTAATTTTGGCAGTAAGGGGTATATTTATCAATATAAAATTACTCTTCAATTCAATTGAAATTCAAAATTAAAAGACCTCGCAGAGTGCCTAGGCGCCTTTGGCTATATGACTTTGGGTCTTTAAATAGTTAATAGAAAAAAAAAAAAATTTGAATTAGTTTGTATGAGAACACTGACGAGTCACTACAGAATAAGTATTTGGTCATCATCTAATATGCAATATATATCTCCTAAGTCAGACAATTTCAAATATATATCCCCTCTCCCAACAGACAGAAAAACAGATATCAGTCTCCTTGTAACCTATTATTTAATGCAATGATTTCTTAATTCAATAAAAAGAAATAAATTTATAAACTGTACTTCTAGGTCTTCAGCTGGGTTACCTATGGCTAGCAGCTTATCAGTACACTGTTAGCGGTATGATGCCTGGTGGGGTGTAATGCAATGTTGGCTATTAGGGAAAGGGTTAACAAGCCGAATTGTTGACGTCACATGACGGGTGATCATAAAAGCTAACATTGAGCATGTTGTGCTCAGGTGAGCTAAAAAGTTTAATGTGTCTTGTCGTCACTAAGATATTTAAGGATCATCAGGGGGTAATAACAAAAGATTATATATACCCCCTGATCCTCATGACAAAGGCGAGTTTGGATTCAGCAGGGACATAGAAGTTGCCAGCCTTCTTGGCCTGTCTGGCAAGTCTGATCTCATTTCTGGCATTGGATCGGTATTCCTTTACATACTTCTCAGCACGCTTGAAGATCACCTGCCTTTTCTGCTGCAACTTCTGTGGAAAAAAAAAAGCATTGTCACTGTTATTTCTTTTCTAATGCAACTATTATTCTGTCTGTCTGCAAGGAGTCGGTATAGTGAAGAGAGTTTCTGTTGAAATTTTAATGGTCACAAAGTGGAGTTAGATATGCCCTAAGCTTCAACCACTATTTTATTCCAAGAAAATCTTCAAAAATCACATGGTTGTATTGAAGTTCTTTCTTAACTCCATATCATAGGCATTGTGCTACTTATAAATTGATGTTAGCATAGCAAGGAAATTTTTCAGCTATTTATAAAGCTGGTATTCGGCTATATTCCCAATGGTAAAAATTATTATTCCAAATCTGAATATAAACTAGAATGTGTCCATAGGACATGGATGACCTTGCCATGTTTATTTGATTGGTATTTTTGTCAGCGAATATGAAAAATTGGGAATACCAAAGATGATTTTAAAATCAAAGGAGCGCTGTGACCCTGGTAGTTGTATGTGCAATTTGATAATAAAGAGCATTTCTGTTTCAGAAAATATAATGAAATTCAAAATATTAAGCTTTCTTCGGTAACATGGAAAGTAATCCAAATAAATTTAGGCATAAGACTTAGAATTGTTTATAAAGACATGTTTTATCCAATCTCACAGGATAATCAACAATACAGGTATATCTTTTCGAAGTTGAAATCGTTATGTACAGACTCAGGTTAAAATTATAAAATTCCTTTTGGATAACATATGGTTTAGTCAGATTTTTCATTAAGTGTTTGTCCATCACACTTCAGGTTTGCCTTTGCTTTTTAGATATTTTTTTGTAAGATGATATCACATTTTCATGAAAAATTTTACAAATGAACATCTTGATATGAACTATTTAATTTTCAAATGTTTTTGGCTGAGACACATATTAAACAGTTGAATGAACATGGTGAAATAAGTTGTCCTGCCTCAGCTTCAACTTTGTGTTTAAGCTTTTTTTTTTTTTTTAATGTAGATGGATTCACATCATCATGAAACTTGATAAAAAAAATGTACATCAAGATATAAACTTTTAAATACACAGGCAAATACTATTTTGTGACCAACATTATGCAAGCGTGGCATCAATGTTGCAGAGACAAATTTTCTTGTTGTCCAATGAATTTTTGTTTGTTAAAATTTAAGAAACCTGATCATATTATATGCGTTAGACAATATACTACTTATCTTTTGAGCTAATGTAACTTGTAAGCCTTTCCTTTATCCTTCAGGACTGACCGTCAGAAGCAGTACAAATGAGCATCAACTACCCAAGGCTATTGCAAAACTTGAAATACAAGTAGATGGTGAAATTGGGAAATGCAGGAACTGTAACTTTTACCGAGACCAATTTTTGAATTAGCATGTCTGTTTCAAAGAAAAGTCTATTATGATCTCACCATTGTCGTTGCCATGCAAAAACTATAATGTAGCTTATTTCTCAAAGACTTTTAAAGGTATCAACATGAAACAGAATACTTTATCATGACAAGGTGCAGTTTTTAACCAATGGGCATTAATCATGACAAGCGCAATTGTAAAACAAGGGGCATTATTCTGAAAGCAAAATATTTGAAGTTTTGCCCCTTTTTAACTTAGAAATTTTGTTAAAATTGTATGTTCAAAGCCATTACATTTCTTCTACACTATGTAAGATTTTTTTTCTTTTTCATACTTACATTTACTCTTTACACCTTATGGTCTTCTTACTTGAAATTAATTATATGCAAAGCAAAGAATCAAATAAAAATAACATGCGAATATATATCTTTTTTCATAAAAAAGATTATTGCTTTATTTTCAATTATGTCACATTTGTCTCGTGAATTAGACCTTGTTATCTTTACCTTCTGGCGAGAAAAACAAAATGTCACTTCGAAGTAGATAATCAAGTTCTAGGAAACCATCCTTTACAAGTAACCAAAATATCATTCTCAGGTATTGTAGATTAAGCCACCTTTTTAAGGTAAGAAAAAGTTTCACTCAAAAAGTTAAAATATTTACAATAAAAGTACTCATAAGAAACGGGTTTCACTCAATAGTACAAAAACAGGGAGTGATCACTCAATTGAAACCATTTCTTATCTGTTCCTCTGTTGTGAGGGAGAGGAAGATTAGGTATTATGGACGTCTTGCGAATGGTCTTTTTTTTTTTTTTTTTACATTTTCAAAAAAGGGAGAGACAGAGAGAGAGACAGATTTTCAGACATTTCACCATTGGTAGTAAGGACACTGCACATAAATTTTATCCTTTACTTAGGAGAAAGAGAGAGAGAAAACGCTTTAGTTAATGAAAAAAAAATATTATTAATAACCCAGCCATCTAAGAAAATAAATGAATGTATTTATGCCTAAAAGCATTCTTGATGATTATATCAGCTGGCTGATCAGAAAAGAAATGCTGAGCGAGAGAGAGGAACGCTATCCTTGACTGGCATTATTCTATACTTACACCTTCTAGAGTGTGCGTGCATGATTGGTTTCCAGCAAGCAGAAGGCATGGCTTAATCGGAAATTGTCTTTTATTTAAAAGGTTTGATTTCTTTTAAAAATAAGTGTTAATGAATGTTTTTGGACACAAAACAGTTGTTAGCTTAAGAGGCATATCAGATGTTCTTGACAAAAAGAATACCAAATCACCGATTCTGATTTCTAATCAGTTTTAGTTGATTTTGACATGAGACGCAGAGGCGTGATAACCAGTACCAAAAATATCATGTCGCGCCAAGCGGCTCATTGATGTGACTAAATCAAGGTGTTCATGCAATGTTAATAAAAAGCAAGTAACAACATGAAAAAAACACTGTTCGGTATTCCAAAGTAAGAATATTGATCTAAGTATGATGTTTGTGTTTTACACTTCGGTCTAATCTCTACTGAGATCCGCTCCGGTTATTTTTTTCGTATTGACCTCCGCTGGATCTCTACCCAACCCTTATATAAAAGCTTCGGGAAATTTACACCGATACCCCTAACTCGTTTCGGCCGTTCAAATCGATTGTTTTCGGATGCACACCTAAAAATCCACGCATGTCTAATAAGAAGACATATTTTTCTTTCCATTTCATTCAACATCATTGCCTTAGCTTACCGATTTCACCAGTTTTACAGCTACAGACTCACGAAACCTCCAAACTCTCCGTTTAAACCGCCATATTGTTTACATGCGATGGTTATCATGTGACTAATCCGTGATTGGATAACTACAGTTAGGTTCAACTCGCGGGTTATGCGGTACAGAGCGGTGTGTGGTTTTCTCGATCTATAAGTAAATAGAACGTATTTCACATAAACTTTCTATTGAAAAATAGTTTTATACAGCAAAATTTCTTTGATTTTGCTAGGGCCGACTTATTGGCAAAGAGCATTTACCTTTTGCTGTTGAACAGTCGTAACTGAACCGAGCTGTAGTTTAAACTGCTTCGCCACAAATCACGTGATCAAAATTTACAAAATGTCTGTTTAAAACTATGAGATGAGCGGTTTGGTGTTTTCCGTCGCCGTATTTCATGAAATCGGCAAGCTAAGACAATGATGTTGAATGAAATGGAAAGAAAAATGTCTTCTTTCTAGACATGCGTGGATTTTTAGGTGTGCATCCTAGAACAATCAATTTGAACGGCCGAAACGAGGTAGGGGTATCGGTGTAAATTTCCCGAAGCTTTTATATAAGGGTTGGGTAGAGATCCAGCGGAGGCCAATACGAAAAAAATAACCGGAGCGGATCTCAGTAGAGATTACACTTCGGTCTAGTTCAGTTAGGGCAAGGTCTAGTAGGTTTTCTAAGTTACTGGACCACTGCTCCAGCTCTCAAAAGAGTATGTCGAACCCTGAGTATGTGCAGCAAACATTACCTAAAATGCCCCCATATATGCCCCAACCCTCCCACTGGATAAAACACCATAACTTTCCCCACCTGAAGGTAGAGGTACCCAGGTAAGTAAAACAATTGTCAATAATTACTTTTTTAGCAGCCAAGTTAGATTTGACCCGCTTCGCCCTTGCCTCCTCGTTGTGTTTCCTCCTCTTCAGAAGGCTTTCTGGGACTTTTGGCGGTTGCTTCCTGCAAAATGGTAACTTTTGATATCTAACTTCATCCACGAAATCTAATTACTAAGAAAAATTAGAGTTCACAATACCTTTCTTCTATTATAGTTATGTTCATCCCTTACATCAAACAGACTTTAGGAAAATGCTAGTGTGTAAGAATAAAAAAAAACATACGACACTATGATCCCCACTATGAGAAAAATAAGTCTCGAAGTTGAAACAGTCGTCAACTTGCGATTAGCATGGGTTGATATCATGAGAAAAATACTGCTTGCTCAGATTATAATTACAATCCAGTATTTAAGCTTTGTTGTAAAATCCTAGATCTTTACACTCTGTTCTCATAAAGACATGATATCTCAATTTAAAGACGATGTGTGTGGATTTTTAGAACGAGGTGCAATGAAACTTACGTGTTCGCCATCTTGCGATCAGGGAAAGAGGTAGAAAACCGGAAGTTTACCATGAAGTGGATGACGGAGTGTTTAGTATCGATAAAAAGGCTTTGTGTTGATCGCGATTTGAATGTTTGTATATCTTTTAGTCAAAATATTTAAACATAAAAAAGAATACTATGAATATGATGTTTAAATATTTATTTATCATAACACAACCGGATGCCCAATTGGAATTAAGGTCAACTGCGGTGTTGACATATCAAGGGTCATAGTTGAAAGGTCAGAATCAGCATCTTATGTTGACGATGACAGATTGTGCGGTTCAATCTCACATCGCATTTGACGGTGTGTTGAGAAGGGTATGGACTGTTACAAAATGGATAAACGGTCAAAGAAGCCTGACACAGTGCTAAACATACTATCAGAATGTTGTTTTATGGTAAAAAATGTGATCGGAGCTTTGCTTGTTTCAATTTACAGATTCTTCGTGCCACCTGCAAAGAAACAAGTGATTGGAGAAATAGTGTTAATTACTGGGAGTGGTAGGGGCATCGGAAGGCAGTTGTCTTTGAGGTTCAGTGAGCTTGGTGCTGTAGTAGTTTTATGGGATATCAATAAGGGTGACAATGAAGAAACAGCAAGACAGATACGGGCCCAAGGTGGGACGTGTTTCACCTACACGTGTGATGTTAGGTAAGAGTTAATTAGTGTCACTTTCATAGGAATTGTCGTTTATCTCGTTGATGAAAGCCAGAAACTCTATTTACACAGGGATATGAAACGAGGCTATCACATCAGATATATATGCCTCCAAGGCTCACTTTGAGTTTGACTACGCAAGGCATTCACGCATTTGATCACTATTTAGACAGCCAATTGTTTGATAAAACCAAGATTTATGGGACAGAATTTGTTAAAATATTGTTAGAAACAAAGAAAAATTGTGGCCATCAAGTCAAAATGACGACCATACTATGAATCATAAGCATTCTCTGTTGTTGTAATATACAGGGGTTTCAGTAAGACCCAAAATCAGGAATTTTCGAAAATTCCATGTCTGAATTTCAGGAATTCTGCATGTTGATTTTTTCCTACATTTTTAACTTTAATTGACATTTAATTAATTAACTGAGATTCTTTAAGTACATAATTAGTGACATTAAACTATATATATATATTTAGTAACAATAAATATTATTTTATATAAAATCCTCTAATTACGGCTTTCCGCAACATGCGGAAAACATATAGGGTTTGTTATTATTATTATTATTATTCCTTTTATTCCAACCAAATCCAAGAGTTAATTTCGATATGTTGCCAGCATCTTCAGGAGCAACATGAAAATTAAATTAAAAAATGTAATTAGATGTAATTGCACCTTGTCTTTCAAATTCGAAAAAATTTAGGAATTTATGGCGAAACCGAGTTTTGCACTTTGGTCCTAAAATTAAATTTTAATGTTACAAAGTCTTCTGATGCCTTATAAGCATGAAAATTGGACAGCATATTGGTATTACATTTATGGTTTACTTTCTATTTTCTGAATGATTTTCTCTTAAGTCACATGGTTATGACGTCATAAAAAAGACAAAAAGCATTTCTTTTTAAAGATTTCTCTCGCTCTGGTATCATGAAGTTGGAGTCAATCTGAATTAAATCTTCAGAATTGATAGAGCAGAGGAACAGATAAGCTGCGTATCTGCGTATTTTACGCAAATAAAATGGACCAATACGCTAAACATTTCAATTCTGTGCGTTCCATTTACGCATGAAAAAACGGCTTCACTCAATTCTTTTTAAATTCCTTGTGTATCAAATTTTTAAATTGTCACTTCCTGCTTTAAAGTGTATTGCCTTCAAGAACCATTGATCATTTGACGTTTGTACATTCAAAATTTCAACAGCATCTGGCACACCTTGTTGACTTAACAGGGTTGTCAATAGTACCCCAGCCCATCAATAGTACACGGGGCTAAAATGCACAATATCATCTTTGTTGGGTTATCTTTTCGTCTTTGTTGGGTTATCTTTTTTAACGTTAAGATGTTTATGCAACTTAGAAATTTATTATATGCAAAGCAAAGAATAAAATAATTGTAACAGTCATGCAAATATATATCTCTTTTCATAAAACAAGAGGCCCATGATGGCCCTAAATCGCTCACCTGAGATAAAAAGGTTGACCCAAGGAACATCTGTACCAATTTATTTTAAAATCTGGCCAGTAGTTTTGAAGAAGATGATTTTTAAAGTTTTCATTTTTTTTTTTCTTTTTGTTCCAACCAGTTACATGGATCAAGTTTATTTTAGCAACTTTTGTGAAGGTTGACCAAAGAATCATCCCTGCCAAGTTTAATCAAATTCTGTCCAGTGGTTTCAGAGGAGATGTTGTTTAAAGGTTTCTCTATATACATATAAGGCAAATAAGCCCCGCCCCTGGCGGCCATGTTCTTTTACGGATCGGAATAATTTTAGCAACTTTGGTAGAGGTTGACCCAAGGAACATCTGTACCAATTTATTTTAAAATTGGCCAGTGTTTTGAAGAAGATAACCTTCTACATGGATCAAGTTTATTTTAGCAACTTTTGTGAAGGTTGACCCAAGGATCATCCCTGCCAAGTTTAATCAAATTCTGTCCAGTGGTTTCAGAGGAGATGTTGTTTAAAGGTTTCTCTATATACATATAAGGCAAATAAGCCCCGCCCCTGGCGGCCATGTTCTTTTACGGATCGGAATAATTTTAGCAACTTTGGTAGAGGTTGACCCAAGGAACATCTGTACCAATTTATTTTAAAATCTGGCCAGTAGTTTTGAAGGAGATGATTTTTAAAGTTTTCATTTTTTTTTCTTTTTGTTGCCATGGCAACCAGAGTTCTACATGGATCAAGTTTATTTTAGCAACTTTTGTGAAGGTTGACCCAAGGATCATCCCTGCCAAGTTAAATCAAATTCTGTCCAGTGGTTTCAGAGGAGATGTTGTTTAAAGGTTTCTCTATATACATATAAGGCAAATAAGCCCCGCCCCTGGCGGCCATGTTCTTTTACGGATCGGAATAATTTTAGCAACTTTGGTAGAGGTTGACCCAAGGAACATCTGTACCAATTTATTTTAAAATCTGGCCAGTAGTTTTGAAGGAGATGATTTTTAAAGTTTTCATTTTTTAGCTCACCTGAGCACATGTGCTCAGGATGAGCTTTTAGGATCGATGAATGTCCGTCGTCCGTCCGTCCGTCCGTCCGTCCGTCCGTCCGTCGTCCGTCGTCCACAATTTGTTCGTTTGCACTCTAGCATCTTCATTTTATGAGCAATTATCTTCAAACTTTAAAACAATGTTTATAACCATAAAATCTCGGCCAAGTTCGATTATGGCTTATATCGAAACATTAGGTCAGGAGTTATGCCCCTTTTAAAATTCAAAAAAGCCAGATTTCACATTGTTTGCACTCTAGCATCTTCATTTCATGAGCAATTATCTTCAAACTTTATATCAATGTTTATAACCATAAAATCACGGCCAAGTTCGATTATGGCTGATATCGTACCATTAGGTCAGGAGTTATGCCCCTTTTAAAATTCAAAAAAGCCAGATTTCACATTGTTTGCACTCTAGCATCTTCATTTCATGAGCAATTATCTTCAAACTTTATATCAATGTTTATAACCATAAAATCACGGCCAAGTTCGATTATGGCTGATATCTACCTAAGGTCAGGAGTTATGCCCCTTTTAAAATTAAAAAAAGCCAGATTTCACATTGTTTGCACTCTAGCATCTTCATTTCATGAGCAATTATCTTCAAACTTGATAACAATGTTTATAACCATAAAATCTTGGCCAAGTTCGATTATGGCTGATATCATACCATTAGGTCAGGAGTTATGCCCCTTTTAAAATTCAAAAAAGCCAGATTTCACATTGTTTGCACTCTAGCATCTTCATTTCTTTAGCAATTCTTCAAACTTATACATGTTTATAACCAAAAATCTCAGCCAAGTTCGATTTTGGCTGATATCAGACCATTAGGTCAGGAGTTACACCCCTTATATTATTTAAAAAAGCCAGATTTCACTTTGTTTGCCCACTAGGTCACCAGGTCAAATCTTAGAAAAACCTTGTGAACACTCTAGAGGCCACAGTTTTGGACCAATCTTCATGAAACTTGGTCAGGTTGTTTGTCTACATGGTTTTTTGGGATGAGTTCGAAATTGGGTCATGTGGGGTCAAAAACTAGGTCACCAGGTCAAATCTTAGAAAAACCTTGTGAACACTCTACAGGCCACAGTTTTAACCCAATCTTCATGAAACTTGGTCAGGATGTTTGTCTACATGGTATCTCGGATGAGTTCGAAATTGGGTCATGTTGGGTAAAAAACTAGGTCACCAGGTAAATTCAGGTAGGATCATAATGTAGGCCACTTAGTCAAATGTTAGAAAAACACTTTAGATGCCAGATTTTTTGTCCTTTTGCCTAACACAGCCATCTTAATCAGGTGAGCGACACAGGGCCATCTTGGCCCTCTTGTTTTTCTTTTTGTTGCCATGGCAACCAGAGTTCTACATGGATCAAGTTTATTTTAGCAACTTTTGTGAAGCTTGACCCAAGGATCATCCCTGCCAAGTTAAATCAAATTCTGTCCAGTGGTTTCAGAGGAGATGTTGTTTAAAGGTTTCTCTATATACATATAAGGCAAATAAGCCCCGCCCCTGGCGGCCATGTTTTTTTATGGATCGGAATAATTTTAGCAACTTTGGTAAAGGTTGACCCAAGGAACATCTGTACCAAATTATTTTGAAATCTGGCCAGTAGTTTTGAAGGAGATGATTTTTAAAGTTTTCATTTTTTTTTTCTTTTTGTTGCCATGGCAACCAGAGTTCTTCATGGATCAACTTTATTTTAGCAACTTTTGTAGAGCCTCACCCAAGGAACATTCCTGCCAAGTTTCATTAAATTCTGTCCAGCGGTTTCAGAGGAGATGTCGTTTAAAGCAAATTGTTGACGACGGACGACGCACGACGCACGACGACGGACGCCGGACGAAGGGCGATCACAAAAGCTCACCCTGAGCACTTTGTGCTCAGGTGAGCTAAAAAAAGAGTATTGCTTTATTTTCAATTATGCCACATTGTCTCGTGAATTAGACCTTGTTACCTTCTGGCGAGAAAAACAAAATGTCACTTCGAGGTAGAAAATCATGTTATAGGAAACCATCCCTTACAAGTAACCAAAATATCATTCTCAGGTATTGTAGATTAGGCCACCTTTTTAAGGTAAGAAAAAGTTTCACTAATAAGTTAAAATATTTACAGTAAAAAGTACTCATAAGAAATGGGTTTCACTCAAATAGTACAAAAACAGGGAGTGATCACTCAATTGAAACCATTCCTTATCTGTTCCTCTGATAGAGTTAAAATTGAAGTGATGCATACCGCAAGAAATGTTTGTTTTGTCACGTGGTTATGACGTCATACATACTAAAGCAAGAATTATTTTAAAAAATCATATAAATTCGCCAATTAGACCAATGAACTTAAATTTTTCAAAAACGTCAAAACTTAGTACGTTCATAATGTCTTGAAAATATAAAGTGATTACATCATCAAACATGGCAGACATTCATGTTTGGAATATACCTACTTGAAAATTTGAAAACCAACCTGTTAGCATTCTCGACGATATTTTTTTTCTGGATTAATAGAATGTTAGCTGAACTAGTGTTTCCCCTAGGATCTGGTTGGGGCATGGTAATTTTTTTACTCAAAAGGGTGCTTTGGCCGCGTAGCATTATATTCATGAAAAGATTGGGGCACTTAAATGTTTTTATTTGAATTTTCATGAATTTAATTTATTTTATTTACTGTTATTTATTTCAATTGTCTCAAAAAATAAATGAATTAAATTTATTTACTGTTATTAATTTCAGTTGTCTCAAATACAACCAATAATAATAATATCCTACAATTATACCTTGAAAAATTAGAATTACATAAATAACAGAAATGAATTTTCAAACAAGTCATAGTGTTTCCCCTACGCCTTTTTCCCATGGCGTTGCACCATGCTACCCTTTAAGGATCCCGAGATGCGCCATGCTGCCCTTTGATCTGGATTCTGCCGCCATTCTGCCTTATCCAGATTAACATTATACATTCCCTTATTACTAGTGCTCCAGCAAGTGTGTAATAGCAAGGCACGGCACCCTGTGGCCCTCCTGCCTTTTTATGATATGTCGACGTCATGTGTATGTAAGGGGCAGTGTAGATGACATCTGCCGTATGTTCAGTCAACATAATGGCAGCTAACGTGCATGGTTTGACTCCAGTTTAATCGCTGTGTAATGAATATAAGATGGGTACCAACTCGCAACCGTAAGGGAATGTTCGCTTGACTGGACGCACCACAGATTTGTAATTATGTGGCATGAACTACGATTGGTCGAAGCCAATGACACATATTCTCGTGCATGCTTATTCTCGTGCATGTTCATCGTTTACGCTATTTACATTCAAGAATGAACATTTTCAAACGTATGCGTATGTATCATGCACGCATTAAAATTCTCCTTACTCAGGTTATACCAGATTTCCGACATGCGTATGCCTAATCAACTTTATTGGTAGACGTATGCGTAATAAATCTAAGTAAAAATTGGGTCATTATGCAAATTAGTGACGCTTAAAACCGGAAGTGTAAACAAAACTGAAACCAATGCCTAGAAAGTTCTTTTTTTTTTCCAGATAAACCGATGACTAGAAAGTTCTTTTTTTCCCCAAATAAACTAATGCCGAGAAAGTTCTTTTTTTTTTTCCAAATAAATCTTTTCTGAGAAATTTGATGTTGAAATTAACTGAAATTTGTTGACGCGTAACTTTTACTCGCCGATATATCTTCCTCGTTAACTAGTTTTTCGTGCTTCATAAGTGTGTTTACAACTGTTTCAGATTTTCTTTTTCAACGCAGTATCGGCAAGTCTGAATCTTGACTGAGGCCAATATTCGGCTATTCAAATTCATATAATTGCAGATGATCCTATAAAAATACAAGTTTCTGTGCATTGTTTACCGATAATGTCATGAGTTTTCGCGGATTGTTGAAAAATGAAGTATGAATAAAGGGAGTGAATTGATCTAACAATAATAAAAAAAACAAGAGGGCCATGATGGCCCTGAATCGCTCCCCTGATTATAAATGAGCAATATATGTTGGATTTTTCATATGGATCTACTTATTGCCCTCACATGACCCAACTTGGAACTTGTCCAAGATATTATATAAACAGACATTCCGACCAAGTTTCTTGAAGATATGGCCAAAAAAGTTGCCTCTAGAGTGCTAACAAGGTTTTTCTAAGATCATACCTCATGACCTACTTTTTAAACCCAGATTACCAAAATTCAAACTTGTCCAAGTTTTTATGGAAACAAACATTCTGACCAAGTTTCATGAAGATTGGGCCAAAAATGTGGCCTCTAGAGTGTTAAGGTTTTTCTAAGATTTGACCTCGTGACCTACTTTTTGACCCCACATGTCCCATTTTGAACTTGTCCAAGATTTTATCGAAACAAACATTTTGACCAAGTTTCATGAAGATAAGCCTAAAAATATGGCCTCTAGAGTGTTAACAAGCCAAATTGTTGACGACGGACGCTGGACGAAGGGCCATCACAAAAGCTCACCCTTGAGCACGTTGTGCTCAGGTGAGCTGAAATGAGAGAAAAAAAGAGACTATTATCTAGAGTTTGATAAAAAAAAAAAAGATAATAAACTAGAGGGCCAAGATGGCCCTGTGTCGCTCACCTGAGTAAGATGGCTGTGTTAGGCATAATGACAAAAAATCTGGCATCTAAAAGTGTTTTTCTAACATTTGACTAAGTGACCTACATATTGATCCTACCTGAATTTGCACTCAACTGGGAATTCATGCAGTCATCGTTCATATTAATTTTTAGTTTAATGAAGACTGGGACAAAAATGTAGGCCTCTAGAGTGTTCACAAGGTTTTTCTTAGATTTGACCTGGTGACCTACTTTTTGATCCCACATGACCCAATTTCAAACTCATCCAGATATTATTAGACAAACATCCTGACCAATTTATGAAGATTGGCCAAACTGTGGCCTTAGAGTGTTCACAAGTTTTTCTAAGATTTGACCTAGTGACCTAGTTTTTGACCCCACATGACCCAATTTCGAACTCATCCGAGATATCATGTAGACAAACATCCTGATTAAGTTTCATGAAGATTGGGCTAAAACTGTGGCCTCTAGAGTGTTCACAAGGTTTTTCAAGGATTTGACCTAGTGACCTAGTTTTTGACCCCACATGACCCAATTTCGAACTCATCCGAGATATCATGTAGACAAACATCCTGACCAAGTTTCATGAAGATTGGGACAAAACTGTGGCCTCTAGTGCTCAGGTGAGCTAAAAAGATTTATATAAAAAAACAAGAGGGCCATCATGGATCGCTCACCTGGTATCATTAGGCTATGTAAAATCAAGTGACCCTTGGGGCAGTGCCAATTTTGACCCCAGAGTCATGATTTGAACAAACTTGATAGAGGTCTATTAGCCCATGTTACATACCAAATATCTAAACTCCAGACCTTGTGGTTTTTGAGAAAAAGATTTTTCTAGTTTTTTTCCAAAATAAGTCTACGTAATATCAAGTGATCCCTGGGGCGGGGCCAAATTTCACCGAATATCTGAACCCCAGGCCATGTGTTTTCTAGTTTTCTAAAAAGAAGAATTTTCAAGTTATTTCTATATTAGCCTATGTAAAATCAGGTGACCCCTATGGCGGGGCCAATTTTGACCCCAGGGTCATGATTTGAACAAACTTAGAAGAGATCCACTAGACAATGCTACACTCCTGGCCTTGTGGTTTCTGAGAAGATTTTTCAAGTTTTTTCCTATATTAGCCTATGTAAAATCAGGGACCCCTTTGGTGGGGCCAAATTTGACCCAATGGTCATGATTTGTAAAAATGTGGCAGAGACCCAGTAGACAATGCTACATACCAAATATCTAAACTCCAGGCCTTGTGGTTTCTGAGAAGAAGATTTTTCAAGTTTTTTTTTCTTTATAAGCCTATGTTTAATCAAGTGACCCTTGGTGCTGGGCCAATTTTGACCCCAGGGCCATGATTTGAACAAACTTTGTAGTGATCTACTAGACAATGCTGCACACCAAATATCTAAACCCCAGGCCTTGTGGTTTCTGAGAAGAAGATTTTTCAAGTTTTTTTCTATATTAGCCTAGGTTTAATCAAGTGACCCCTGGTGCTGGGCTAATTTTGACCCCATGGTCATAATTTGAACAATCTTGGTAGAGAGTCATAAGGTCATGCTACATACCGAATACCTAAACTCCAGGCCTTGTGGTTTCTGAGAAGAAATTTTTTCAAGTTTTTCCTATATTAGCCTATGTAAAATCAGGTGACCCCTAGGCGGGGCCAAATTTGACCCTAGGGCCATGATTTGAACAAACTTGGTTGTGATCTACTAGACAATGCTGCACACAAAATATCTAAATCCAAGGCCTTGTGGTTTCTGAGAAGAAGATTTTTCAAGTTTTTCCTATATAAGCCTATGTTAAATCAAGTGACCCCTGGGGCGGGGCCAATTTTGACCCCAGGGTCATGATTTGAACAAACTTGGTAGAGATCAACTAGACAATGCTACACACTAATATCTTAACTCTATGCCTTGTGGTTTCGGAGAAGAAGATTTTTCAAGTTTTTTATCAGTTACATTCATATAATGTACTGAAGTAGCTATTCATTAGGGCTGAAACAAGTATACAGGTATGCTACCTGCGGGTCTGGTAGAAAATAGCTAGTACTTGTTACAAAATTATCACCAGTAAACTTACTT
>CM037788.1:1065497-1115497 GCA_021229015.1 Solen grandis
GTACTCTTAAGTATCAACACACGCATAGAAATTCCTTTGCTTTTGTAATAATACAATTCGTGAATTGCAATGTTTGAAAAGAATGAGATTGAATTGCGAAAATCGATGATATCGCAATTCTGATTGCGATTCTAGTTAGGTTTTCGCCTCTGCAGGGCGAAAACCTATTGTTCTTCTTTTGTTGATTTTTTTATTTTTTAATTTTTATTATTTTTCCAATTCCACCCATTTTTGTGTCCAGCCTAGCGGCCAGATGAAAAAAGCTACAGCTATGAAATTTTGGGCATGGAGTCATCTTTATCTGAACATGTGCCTAAATGGTCAAACTTTTCACTTTTGTTTCTAGTTTAGCCACTAGGGGGCGCAATGCATGTAATCACTGTTTTGCTAATAACTCAAAAATTTGAAACCTGATTTAGATGCGGTGTTTTACATAATGTTCCTTGTTGACAGCCCAATCAAATATGATGGAAATCACATCATCGGGTACGGAAAAAAATTGTTCTAGGAGAGGTTGAATGTTCGAACCTTGGAAAAAAGTGAAATAATGAGGGTAGGTCTACGAAAAACCTACCCACTTTTGTTAGAGAAGAATTCTGTTTGCTGCATACGATTTGCAAGACATATACGCACAAAATATATGGGGTGGCGAATTAAGTAAATGCGTGGTTTGTCCTCTAGAAACGGTCAAACTTCACTAAATTTTAGGAAAAATTAAAATTTCAAAAACATGTTTTTGTCGCTCCTGGCTTTATTTTCTGTTCATTCTTCATGATATTTTCACACAATATGTATTGCTATGTTTGAAAGGGCCTCACAATAAAAAAATTAAAGAAATTTGAAAAGGTCAAGGTCATATTACGATAATTGTGTTTTTATTCGGCCACAAATAGCTCCAAAACTAAAAATATTTAATTGAGAGTATATGAACAAAAGTTTTAGTTCTTAAAGAGCTCTTTCCAGTGATGTTTAGTTTTTGAAGATCGGACTTGATTTGGTCATTATACGGCAGTCCAAAGTTTGATCCTTTTTTGGAATAATTGTAAATCAGGTTTTATGCTTCAAATTCTGATACACAAGAATAAAAAGTTTGACTTGTGCGACTAGTATACTTGATTGAACTATTTGCTGCTTTGCTAGGTACCAAACAGTAAAATTTTAATCAATTATCTATCTCATTTTGCCGCTAGGGGGCTATTTTCTTGAAATCATTCTTTTGCTTATAACTCAAAAAGTTGAAGCCTGATTCAAATGCAGTTTGTTGCATTATGTTCATTGTTGATAGCCTAATAAAATAGGATAATTTCAAGGTATGAGTGACTGAAAAGTTTGAGTTAGTAACGGAAGGTTGAGAGTTCGAACTTCGCAAAAAACTGTGCAGATGAGGGTAGGTCTACGAAAAACCTATCCATTTTTGTTAGACATCAGATAGAAGAATTCTGTTTGCTGCAAATTATTTACAAGACATATATGCAAAAATTATATGGGGTGGCGAAATTAATAAATGCATGGTTTGTCCTCTAAAAACGGTCAAACTTCACTATAATTTTAGGAAAAATTAAAATTTCAAAAACATGATTTTTGTCGCTCCTGACTTTATTTTTAGTTCATTCTTCATGATATTTTCACAAGTTATGTATTGTTATGTTTGAAAGGGTTTCACAATTAAAAAGTTAAAATGAAATTGCAAAGGTCAAGGTCATATTACGATTATTGTGTTTTTATTCGGCCACAAAGTGCTCCAAATCTAAAAATATTTCATTAAGAGTATATAACAAAGGTTTTAGTTCTTGAGGAGTTCTTTCCAGTGATGTTTAGTTTTTGAAGATCGGACTTGATTTGTTCATTTTACGGCAGTCCAAAGTTTGATCCTTTTTTGGAATAATTGTGAATCAGTTTTTATGCTTCAAGTTGTGATATATAAGAAAAAGAATGTTCGACTAGTGCGACTTATATACTTTATTGACTATTTGCTGTTTTTGCAATTTTGTTTCTAATTTTGCCGCTATAGGTCGTTTTGCTTAAAATTAAAGTCTGATTGAAATGCGGTTTTCAGCATTTTGTTCCTTGTTGACAGCACCACAGAATGTGATGGATTTCAAGGGACAGGGTATGGAAAAATATTTGCGCTAGAAGAGTTTGAATGTTCTAACATTGCAATAAAAACCTGTGCAAATGAGAGTAGGTCTTCAAAAACCTTTTCATTCTGTTTCATATTGAAAATTGTGGCTGAGTTGAAATAAAGTGTTCAAGTTGATAAGGTTAAAAGCGAAAACCGAGATACCGCTTGCGGTTCTAGTTAGGTTTTCGCATCGCTTGCGAAAACCTATTGTTCTTCTTCTGTTTTATTTTTTTTTAGGTTTTCGCATCGCTTGCGAAAACCTATTGTTCTTCTTCTGTTTTATTTTTTTTTTAGGTTTTCGCATCGCTTGCGAAAACCTATTGTTCTTCTTCTGTTTTTTTTTTGTTTTTTTAGGTTTTCGCATCGCAGTGCGAAAACCTATTGTTCTTCTTCTGTTTCTTTTTTTTTTTTTTTCTAACCCCTTTTTGTGAACGGCATAGCTCCGAGGTGAGAAAAGCCACATCTATGAAACTTTTATCAGTAATAACCACGCACTTGAAGATGATCCTAACGTCGAGATAATTTTCATTTTTGTTTTGATTTTCCCGCCAGGGGGCGTTTTATATGAAAATGTTTTATAAGCAATATCTCAATTATTTGAGGTCCGATTCAAATGCGGTTTTTGCATAATGTTCCTTGTAAATAGCCCAATAAAATATGATAGGTTCCAAAACTTTGCGTATATAAAACTTTCGTGCTACAGGAGGTTGAATGTTCGAATCTCGCAAAAACTGTGATATAAGGGTAGGTCTACGAAAAACCTACCCATTTTATTCAGAGATGAGATAGGAGAAATTTGTTTGTTGCATATGATCTGCAAGACATATACGCACAAAATATATGGGGTGGCGAATTCGGGAAATGCATGGTTTGTACACAGCATGCGGTCAAACTTAACCAATATTTTCGAAAAATCAACATTTTAAAAGCATGACTTTTAAGGTTATTTGCAGCTCCTGAATTTATTTTTTGTTCAATCTTCATCATTATTTCACTGTTTATGCATTTTTATAAAACAAATAAAATCATAGAAAAAAAATCAAGCATAATATGCAAAGGTCAAGGTCATATACCAATTAGTATTATTTATATCGGCATAAAATAGCTCCAAATCTAAAAATATTTTGTAGAAAGTATATGAACAAAAGTTTTAGTTTGTGAAGAGATCTTTCCATTGGTGTTTAGGTTTTGAAGATCGGACTTCATTTGATCAAATGACCACAGTCCAAATTTGATCCTCTTATAAAACAATTGAATATCCACATGTTTCCTCTTTTTTGCTGCTCCTGACTTTATATTTTGTTCAATCTTCATCATTATTTCACTGTTTATGCAGTTTTATAAAACAAATAAAATCATAGAAAAAAAATCAAGCATAATATACAAAGGTCAAGGTCATATACCAATTATTATTATTTATATCGGCATAAAATAGCTCCAAATCTAAAAATATTTTATAGAAAGTATATGAACAAAAGTTTTAGTCATTATTGGAAATTGTGGCTGAGTCGAAATAAAGTGTTCAAGTTGATTAGGTTAAAAGCGAAAACCGAGATACCGCTTGCGGTTCTAGTTAGGTTTTCGCATCGCTTGCGAAAACCTATTGTTCTTCTTCTGTTTTATTTTTAGGTTTTCGCATCGCAGTGCGAAAACCTATTGTTCTTCTTCTGTTTTATTTTTTTTTTTTAGGTTTTCGCACCTCGCAGTGCGAAAACCTATTGTTCTTCTTCTGTTTTATTTTTTTTTTTTATTATTTTTCTAACCCTTTTTTGTTAACGGCAAATCTCCGTGATCAGAAAAGCCACATTTATTAAATTTTAATCAGTTATTATCACGTATTTGAACTTGATCCTAACGTTGAGAAAATTTTCATTTATGTCTTACTTTTCCCGCTAGGGGGCGTTTTGTATGAAATTTATTAATGGCTAATAACTCAGTTATTTGAGGTCTGATTCAAATGCGGTTTTTCGCATTGTGTTCCTTGTTGATAGCCTCATAAAATATGATAGGTTTCGAGCGTACGTGTCGCTGAAAGTTTTGAGCTACAGAAGGTTGAATGTTCGAACCTCGCAAAAAACTGTGCAAATGAGGGTAGGTCTACGAAAAACCTATCCATTTTTGTTAGAGATCAGATAGAAGAGTTCTGTTTGCTGCAAATGATTTTCAAGACATATACGCACAAAATATATGGGGTGGCGAATTGAAGAAATGCAGGGTTTGTCCTCTGGATACGGTCAAACTTCACTAAATTTTAGGAAAAATTAAATTTTCAAAAACATGTTTTTTGTCACTCCTGAATTTATTTTTGGTTCATTCTTCATGAAATTTTCACAAGTTATGTATTGTTATGTCGGAAATGGCGTCACGATTACAAATTTAAAAAATAATTGAAAAGGTCATGGTCATATTACGATTATTGTGTTTTTATTCGGCCCCACATAGCTCCAAAACTAAAAATATTTCATGAAGAGTATATGAACAAAAGTTTTAGTTCCTCAAGAGTCCTTTCCATTGATGGTTAGTTTTTGAAGATCGGACTTGATTTGGTCATTTTACGGCAGTCCAAAGTTTGATCCTTTTTTGGAATAATTGTAAATCAGGTTTTATGCTTCAAATTCTGATACATAAGAATAAAAAGTTCGACTTGTGCGACTAGTATACTTGATTGAAATATTTGCTGCTTTGGTAGGTACTTAACAGTAAAACCAATTTTCTTTCTCATTTTGCCGCTAGGGGGCGTTTTTCTTGAAATCATTCTTTTGCTTATAACTCAAAAAGTTGAAGTCCGATTCGAATGCTTTTTTTTGCATTCTGTTCCCTGTTGATAGCCTAATAACATATGATAGGATTCGAGGGTCCGTGTGGCTGAAAGCTTTTGAGCTACGGAAGGTTGAATGTTCGAACCTTGCAAAAAAACAAAAACAGAAAGAAAAAAAAACTGTGCAAATGAGGGTAGGTCTACGAAAAAACTATCCGTTTTTGTTAGAGATCAGATAAAAGAATTCCGTCTGCGGCATTCCATTTAAAACACGTATACACACAAAATATATGGGATGGCGAATTAAGGAAATTCGTGGTTTGTCCTCTAGAAACGGTCAAACTTCACTAAATTTAAGGAAAAATTAAAATTTCAAAAACATGTTTTTTGTCGCTCCTGACTTTATTTTTTATTCATTCTTCATGAAATTTTCACACGAAATGTATTGTAATGTTTGAAAGGGCCTCACAATTCAAACAATAAAAAAGAATTGGAAAGGTCAAGGTCATATTACGATTATTGTGTTTTTATTCGGCCACAAATAGCTCCAAAACTAAAAATATTTCAATGAGAGTATATGAACAAAAGTTTTAGTTCTTAAAGAGCTCTTTCCAGTAATGTTTAGTTTTTGAAGATCGGACTTGATTTGGTCATTATACGGCAGTCCAAAGTTTGATCCTTTTTTGGAATAATTGTAAATCAGGTTTTATGCTTCAAATTCTGATACATAAGAATAAAAAGTTTGACTAGTGCGACTTATATACTTGTTTGAACTATTTGCTGTTTTTGCAATTTTGTTTCTAATTTTGCCGCTAGAGGGCGTTTTGCTTAAAATCACTCTTTTGCTTATAACTCAAAATGTTAAAGTCTGATTGAAATGCGGTTTTCAGCATTTTGTTCCTTGTTGACAGCACCACAGAATGTGATGGATTTCAAGGGACAGGGTATGGGAAAATATTTGCGCTAGAAGAGTTTGAATGTTCTAACATTGCAAAAAAAAAACAACAATAAAAAAAAAAACTGCAAATGAGAGTAGGTCTTCAAAAACCTTTTCGTTCTGTTTCATATTGAAAATTGTGGCTGAGTTGAAATAAAGTGTTCAAGTTGATTAGTTTAAAAGCGAAAACCGAGATACCGCTTGCGGTTCTAGTTTATTATTATTTTTCTAACCTTTTTTTGTGAACGGCATATCACCATGATAGAAAAAAGTCACATTTCTGATTTTTTTACCACCTTTGTCCTATGATCTGAATTTGATCCTAACGTTGAGAAAATTTTCATTTTTGTCTTAGTTTTGCCGCTAGGTGGCGTTTTGTAAAAGTTACTAAGGGCTAATAACTCTGTTATTTGAAGTCCGATTCAAATGCGTTTTTTTGCATTGTGTTCCTTGTTAGAAACTTAATAAAATATGATAGTTACAAAAAAATTGCGTATATAAAACTTTGGTGCTACAGGAGGTTGAATGTTCGAATCTCGAAAAAACGGTGAAATGAGGGTAGGTCTACGAAAAAAGTCCCCATTTTATTCAGAGATGAGAGAGGGGAATTTTGTTTGTTGCATATGATTTGCAAGACATATACGCACAAAATATATGGTGTGGCAATTTTGAGAAATGTATGATTTGTCCACAGTTCGCGGTCAAACATAACCAATATTTTCGAAAAATCAACATTTTAAAAGCATGACTTTAAGGTTATTTGCAGCTCCTGATTTTATTTTTTATTCAATCTTCATCATTTTTTCACTGTTAATGCATTTTTATAAAACAAATAAAAGCATAGAAAAAAAATCACCTATAATATGCAAAGGTCAAGGTCATATACCAATTATTATTATTTATATCGGCATAAAATAGCTCCAAATCTAAAAATATTTTATAGAAAGTATATGAACAAAAGTTTTAGTCTGTGAAGAGATCTTTCCATTAATGTTTAGTTTTTGAAGATCGGACTTCATTTGATCAAATGACCACAGTCCAAAGTTTGATCCTTTTATCAAACAATTGTATATCCGTATGTTTCCTCTTTTTTGCTGCTCCTGACTTTATTTTTGTTCAATCTTCATCAATTTTTCACTTTTTATGCATTTAAATAATAAAAAAAAATAAAAGGTCAAGGTCATAAACCGATTATTTTTCTAGAAATATTTTAAAGAAGGTATATGAATAAAAGTTTTAGTTCGTGAAGAGATCGTTCTAATGATGTTTAGTTTTTGAAGATCTGACTTCATTTGATCAATTTACAAAAATATTCGAATAAAGTTAATATCAATCAATTATGTCTGCAGTTGAAACCAGTACTCTTACTAGTCAAATTAAAAGCGAAAACCAAGATGCCGCTTTGCGGTTCTAGTTTTTATTTTTTTTTATTATTATTTTTCCGTCTCTTTTTTGTGAACGGCATATCAACAAGATAGGAAACAGTCACAGTTCTGATTTTTTTACCAGTTTTGTCCTAGGATCTGTATTTGATCCTAACGTCGAGAAAATTTTCATTTTTGTCTTAATTTTGCCGCTAGGGGGCGTTTTATAAAAGTGACTAAGGGCTAATAACTCTGTTATTTGAAGTCCGATTGAAATGTGGTTTTTTGCATTGCGTTCCTTGTCAGTTACTTAATAAAATATGATAGTTTTCAAAAAGTTGCTTATATATAACTTTCGTGCTACAGGAGGTTGAATGTTCGAATCTCGAAAAAACGATGAAATGAGGGTAGGTCTGCGAAAAATTTATCCACGTCTTTCAGGAATGAGATAGGAGAATTTTGTTTGTTGCATATGATTCGCAAGACATATACGCACAAAATATATAGTGTGGCGATTTTGAGGAATGCATGGTTTGTCCACAGTACGTGGTCAAACATAACCAATATTTTCGAAAAATCATCATTTTGAAAGCATGACTTTAAAATCATTTGAAGCTCCCGACTTTATTTTTTTGTTCAATCTTCATGAAATTTTCACATGTAATGTATAACTATGTCTTTAAGTTTTATATTATAAAAAAGTTTAAAATGTATTGTAAAGGTCAAGGTCATATTAGGATTATTGTATATCTATTTGGCTTGAAATAGCTTAAAACCTAAAAACAATTCATAAACAATATATGAACAAAATATTTAGTTTTAAAAGAGTTCTTTTAATGATGTTTAGATTTTGAAGATCGGCCTTGATTTGGTCATTTTATGGCAGTCTGAAGTTTGATTCTTTCAGGAATCATTGTATTAAAGCATGACTTTTAAATCATTTGCAGCTCCTGACTTTATTTTTTGTTCAATCTGCATGAAATTTTCACATATAATGTATAACATTGTCTTTAAAGTTCATATCATAAAAAACTTAAAAATTTATTGTAAATATCAAGGTCATATTAGGATTAGTGTATATCTATTCGGCTTGAAATAGCTCAAAACCTAAAAACAATTCATAAACGATATATGAACAAAACATTTATTTTTATAAGAGTTCTTTCCAATGATGTTTAGATTTTGAAGATTGGACTTGATTTGGTTATTTTATGGCATTCTGAAGTTTGATCCTTTCAAAAGTCATTGTATTAAAGCATTACTTAAATCATTTGCAGCTGACAGGTAATACTCAAAAATATTCTTTTGGGTAAAAAGTTTGTTTAAACATTGCGACAAAATTGTTTGAAAGATCGCTGTTAACAGTATCAACAAGCCATTGAACGAAGATATGTTTTTCGAATCATGTGACTCGTGAACTGAATATAAGTGCTTTCGCGAAAACCGATGATATCACAATAGCGATTCTAGTTAGGTTTTCGCCTCTGCAGGGCGAAACCTATTGTTCTTCTTCTGTTTATTTTTAGGTTTCGCATCGCTGGGCGAAAACCTATTGTTCTTCTTCTGTTTTATTTTTTTTATTATTATTTTTCTAACCTTTTTTTGTGAACGGCATATCACCCTGATAGAAAAAAGTCACATTTCTGATTTTTTTACCAGTTTTGTCCTATGATCTGAATTTGATCCTAACGTTGAGAAAATTTTCATTTTTGTCTTAGTTTTGCCGCTAGGTGGCGCTTTTGTAAAAACGACTAAGGGCTATAACTCTGTTATTTGAGGTCCGATTCAAATGTGGTTTTTTGCATTGTGTTCAATGTCAGAAACTTATAAAATAGGATACATTTCAATTATTTGCGTATATTAAACTTTCGTGCTACAGGAGGTTGAATGTTCGAATCTCGAAAAAACGATGAAATAAAGGTAGGTCTACGAAAAACCTACCCATTTTATTCAGAGATGAGATAGGAGAATATTGTTTGTTGCATATGATTCGCAAAACATACACGCACAAAATATATGGTGTGGCGATTTTGAGAAATGCATGGTTTGTCCACAGTACGCGGTCAAACATAACCAATATTTTCGAAAAATCAACATTTTAAAAGCATGACTTTTACGGTTATTTGCAGTTCTTGACTTTATTTTTTATTCAATCTTCATCTTTTTTTCACTGTTAATGCATTTTCATAAAGCAAATAAAATCATAGAAAAAAAATCACCCATAATATGCAAAGGTCAAGGTCATATACCAATTATATTATTTATATCGGCATAAAATAGCTCCAAATCTAAAAATATTTTATAGAAAGTATATGAACAAAAGTTTTAGAATGTAAGAGATCTTTCCATTGGTGTTTAGTTTTTGAAGATCGGACTTCATTTGATCAAATGACCACAGTCCAAAGTTTGATTCTCTTATCAAACAATTGTATATCCATATGTTTCCTCTTTTTTGCTGCTCCTGACTTTATTTTTTGTTCAATCTTATCATTATTTCACTGTTTATGCATTTTGTATAAAACAAATAAAATCATAGAAAAAAATCAAGCATAATATGCAATAGTCAAGGTCATATACCAATTATTATTATTATTATCGGCATAAAATAGCTTCCAAATCTAAAAATATTTTATAGAAAGTATATGAACAAAAGTTTTAGTCTGTGAAGAGTCTTTCCATTGGTGTTTAGTTTTTGAAGATTGACTTCATTTGATCAAATGACCACAGTCCAAAGTTTGATCCTCTTATCAAACAATTGTATATCCATATGTTTCCTCTTTTTTGCTGCTCCTGACTTTATTTTTTGTTCAATCTTCATAATTGTTTCACTGTTTATGCATTTTATAAAACAAATAAAATCATAGAAAAAAATCAAGCATAATATGCAAAGGTCAAGGTCATATACCATTATATTATTTTGATCGGCATAAAATAGCTCCAAATCTAAAAATATTTATAGAAAGTATATGAACAAAGTTTTAGTCTGTGAAGAGATCTTTCCATTGGTGTTTAGTTTTTGAAGATCGGACTTCATTTGATCAAATGACCACAGTCCAAAGTTTGATCCTTTATCAAACAATTGTAATCCAATGTTTCCTCTTTTTTGCAGCCCTGACTTTTTTTTTTATCTTCATATTTTTCACTGTTTATGCATTTAATAAAACAAATAAAATCATAGTAAAAACATCAAATACTATGCAAAGGTCAAGGTCATATACCGATAATTTTATTTTATCGGCATTAAATAGCTCCAAATCTAAAAATATTTTATAGAAAGTATATGAACAAAAGTTTTAGTTGTGAAGAGTTCTTTCCATTGGTGTTTAGTTTTTGAAGATCGGACTTCATTGATCAAATTGACCACAGTCCAAAGTTTGATCCTCTTATCAAACAATTGTATATCCATATGTTTCCTCTTTTTTGCTGCTCCTGACTTTATTTTTTGTTCAATCTTCATCATTTTTTTTACTGTTTATGCATTTTTATAAAAGAAATAAAATCATTAAAAAATCAAGCATAATATGCAAAGGTCAAGGTCATATACCAATTATTGTTATTTTTATTGGCACAAAAATAGCTCCAAATCTAAAAATATTTAAAAAAGAATATGTGAACAAAAGTTTTAGTTTGTGAAGAGATCTTTCCATTGGTGTTTAGTTTTTGAAGATCGGTTCAATGCAAACATAAGTTTGTTTAAAAGGGGTTGAGTGGGAAATTTCCCTTTGTTTTGGGGGGTTATTTTTTTAAAAGTTGTTGGTCGGTTTTTCAATTTTTTTGTTTTTCAAAAAAAAATTTTTTCGGTTTTGTCGCCAAAACTTTTAAAAAAAAAAACCCAAAAATTAAAGTTGCAGTACCCGGGAAAACCGGGAAAAAAAATTTTTAATTTTTTCGATACATAAAAAAGAAAAGGTAAAATTTTAAAAAGATTCTTTTTTTGGGAAAAAAAAATTTTTTTCCCTTTAAAATTTTTCGGGCAAAAAAATTTTTTTAAAAAATCGCTGTTAAAAGTATCAACAAGCCATTTTTAACGAAAGACATTTTTTTTGTTAAACATGAAAATGTGAATTGAAAGGAATTTCTTTCGTTTTAAAAAAACCCTTTTATTTTCGCCCACTAAAAAACTTGGGCGGGGTTAAATTTCTCAAAAATTTTCTTTTTGGGTAAAAAAGTTTCCCCGGGTTTTAAAAAATTGGCGGGCAAAATGTTTTTAAAAAATCGCTGTTAAAAAGTATTTTAAAAAAGCCATTGAACGAGAAATTTTTGTTTTTTTTTAAAATGGACTCGTTAAAAAAAGGTAAAGTTTTTTTTTTCGAAAAACCGGTTTATATTTGCGATGCGATTTTAAATTTTTTTAAATTTTTTTTTTTCTTAAAAACCCTTTTTTTTTTAACCCGGGAAAATCTCCGTGATTTAGGGGAAAAAACCACATTTAGGAAATTTTAATCGGGGGAAATTTCCCCGTATTTTTGAAAGGGTGATCCCCCAACGTTGAGAAAAAAATTTTATTTTTTGTCTTACTTTTTCCCCCCTTGGGGGGTTTTTTATGAAATGAATAATTTGGGGTTTAAAAACTAGTTATTTTGAGGTCCGTTTTAAATGCCGGTTTTTTTTTTCATTTTGTTCTTTTTGATATCCAAATAAAAAAAGATAGGGTCGAGGGGAACCTTTTCGCTGGGGAAAATATTTGAGTACGGAAAGGGTTTTAATGTTCGAAACCCCGTTTTAAAAAACTGTTTTCAAATTTAGGGTTTGGTGTTTCGAAAAAACCTTTCCCTTTTTTGGGTTTTGGGGATCAGATAGGGAAAAATTTTTTTTTGTTTTGCTGCAAAAGATTTGCAAGGGCATATAAAACAAAAAATATTTTTGGGGTGGCGGAAATTTAAAGAAATTTGGGGGTTGTCCAAAAGAAACGGTTCAAACTTTTTACCCTTTAAAAAATTTTTTTAAAAAAATTTAAAAATTTCCCAAAAAAAAATGTTTTTTTTTTCGTCCTGAAATTTATTTTTTTTTTTTTTTTGTTTTTGGTGAATTTTTTTTTCCCCGTTTTTTGCTTTTTTTTTTAGTTTTTTGAAAGGGCCTCCCAAAAATTAAAAAGTTTAAAAAACATTGAAAAAGGGTCATGGTTTTATAACGTTTAAATTTTGTTTTTTTTTTTCCCTCCCAAAGTGCCCAAATTTTAAAAATTTTCATTGGAGTTTTATGAACAAAAGGGTTTTTGTTTAAATAGGTTTTTTGGTTTTTAAAGTTTTAGTTTTTGAAAATGGACTTTATTTGTTCATTTTTTTCCCGGGAGTCCAAAGTTTTTTTCCTTTTTTTTTGGGGTTTAATTTTTTTAATTAAATTTTTTACGGGGTTTTTTAATTTTTTGGGGATTTTAAGAAAAAGAATGTTCGATAGTGCGATTAATACTTTTTAGAAACTATTTGTTTTTTTTTGATTTTTTTTTTTCTCTTTTTTCCGCCTTTGAGGGGTTTTTTGCTTTTTAAAAACATCTTTTTGCTTATAAATTTAAACGTTAAAAGGGTTTTATTGAAATGTGGTTTTCCCGGTTTTTTTTTCCTTGTTTTACCCGCACCACAGTTTGTGATTTTATTTTTAAAGGTTTTTAGGGTTTTGGGAAAAAAAAATTTTTCGCCGAAGGGGTTTTTGAAATGATTTAACCCTTGCAAAAAAAAAACTGTGCAAAATTTTTGGGGTAGGTCTTTTAAAAAACCTTTTTTGTTTTTGTTTATATTTGGGAAAATTTTGGCTGAGTTTTTAAAAAAAAATTTTTTCAAGTTTTTATTTGGTTTTAAAAAGCGAAAAAGGATACCGCTTGCCGTTCTTTTTTGGGTTTTTTTTTATTTTTCCAACTTTCCCCCCATTTTTTTTTTGCCAGCCTTTTTTGGCCAGATTTTAAAAAAGTAAGCTATGAAAATTTTTAGGGTTGGGGTCATTTTATTTTGAACTTTGCCCAAATGGTCAAACTTTTTTTATTTTTTTTTTTTTATTTTTTGCCACTAGTGGGCGCAAGGGATGTAATCCCTTTTAAAAAAGGTAAAAAGTTCGAAACCTTTTTAAAAGTTTTTTTGGCAATTTGGGGGGGTTGGTTTCGAAAAAACCCATCCATTTTTTTTTTTAGAGACAGATTGAAGAATTCTGTTTGCTGCATACGCACAAAAATATATGGGGGGCGGGCGAATTTTTGAAAATGCGGGTTTTTTTTTAGGAAAAAGGTCAAACTTCACCCAAAATTTTTAGGGAAAAATTTAAAAATTTAAAAACATTTTTTTGTCGTCCTGGGCTTTTTTTTTTTGTTTTTTTTCTACATGAAAAGTTCACACGATAATGTTTTGATTTTTTTGAAAGGGCCCCCCTGTTTTAAAAAATTGAAAAAAAAAATGAAAAAAAAGGGGTTTAAAAATCTTTTTAAGATTATTTTTGTTTTTATTCCGGTTTTCCCCAAAATTTTGCTTTTTTTCCCAAAAAAATTAAAAAAATTTCATTGGAGTTTTTTTGAAAAAAAGTTTTTTAAGGGTTTTTTCAGACCCCTTTCCAGTGTGTTTAGTTTTTTAAGATCGGAATTTTTAAATTGGTTTTATTTTTTCGGCAGTCCCCAAAAATTTTTGGATTTTTTTTTTTTTTTTTTTTTTGGGAAAAATTTTAAATCGGTTTTTTTGTTTTCCAAAAAACTGATACATAAGGATAAAAATTTGGGCTTGTGCGGCCCACGGAAGGTTTTTATGTTTGAAACCCCCCGCAAAAAAAACTGTGCAAAAAGAGGGGGGGTTACGAAAAAAACCCTATCCAAATTTTTGTTTGAGGGTAGATTTTGAAGAATTTTTTGTTTGGGGCATACGATTTAAAGGGCAAATTTCAAAACAAAAATTTTTTTGGGGGGGGGTGAATTTAAGGGTTTGCAGGGGTTTTTCCCCCAAAAAACGGTTTTAAATTTACTAAAATTTTTTTGGGGAAAAAATTTTAAAATTTTTAAAAACCCTTTTTTTTTGTTTGCTTCCCGGCTTTATTTTTTTGGGTTTTTTTTGTCATGAAAAAATTTTCCACGTTTTTGTTTGTTTTTAAATTTTTAAAAAGGGCCCCCTAATTAAAAAAAGGGTTTTTAAAAAAACTTTGAAAAGGTCAAGGTTAAAATTTTTCGTTTTTTTGTTTTTAATTCGGCCCCAAAATGTTCCCCAAAATAAAAAATTTTTTCCCCTTGAGAGTATAGGAACAAAAAGTTTTTAGTTTATTTAAAAATTTTTTCAGTGTGTTCATGTTTTTTAAAGATCGGATTTTTATTTTTTTCATTTTGGTAGTCAAAGGTTTTTATCCTTTTTTTGAAAAATTGTAAATTTAGGGTTTTTTTGCTTAAAAAGGGGATTTTTTAAGAAAAAAGAATTTTTTGACTTTGTGCGAATTGTATACTTGATTTTAAAACCATTTTTTCTGCATTGTTAGGTTTTTTAATTTTTTTTACCCCAATTTTTAAAGAAAAATTTTTTAAACAATTTTGTTTTTCATTTTTTCCCGTAGAGGGCCCCCCTTTTGGGGGTTTGGGAAAATTTAAATTTTGTAAATAAAAAAATTTTAAAATTTTTGGTTTTTTTTGCGATTTTTTTTTTATTCTTTTTTCCCTTTTGTTACTTTTTATTGAAACGGGCACTCCAAAAATTTTAATTTTCGATTTTTTCAGGAAAAAGGGTTTAAATTTTTTCAATGCAAATTTTGGGTTCGTTAAAAAATTTTTTTGAGTTTCCCTGTTTGGATTGTTTGGGTTTTCTTTTTTTACTATTGGTTTTTTTTTGTTTGCAATTGTTTTTTTATAATTTTCTTTTTTTGTTTGTACCAAAATTTAAAGCAAACCCCCAAAACTTTAAAGTTTTCACTTACCGGGGAAATTTTGAAAAAAAAGTTTTCAAATTTTGCGGGCTAATTACTGACGGGGAAAACTCAAAATTAAAAAATTTTTTTTTGGGTTTTAAAGGTTTTTTTGCTTAAACATTGCGACAAAATGTTTTTTTACAATGTTTTTTAACGTTATTTAACAAGCCATTTTTTAAAAAAGAAATATTTTTTTTTCGGTTTCCCTGAGCTCGTGAAATTTTAATGCCTTTTCCCTTTTGCGGGGGAAAAACCCTTTTTTATTGGGGATAGCGTTTTTTAGTTTTTTTTTAATTTTCCGTACGAAATAGAAAATTTAAAAAAAAACAAGTTTTTGCCCACCAAAAAGTTTTCCTTTTCCCCGGACATTTTTTAAACTTTTGAAGTAATGAAAAGGGGGGAAAGCTGTTTTTTTCAGCAATTTTTTCATATGGAAGGGGAAAAACCTTTTTGAAATACGAAAAAGGACAAAACTTTATTTGGGGGGTTTAACAATTTTTTTCCAAGTAAAACCTTTCTTAAGTTCTTCTTTTTTCTTTAAATCATGTTAGAACAGGAAATGAAGCAAGAATTTCAAGGACTTAAATAGGGCTAAGTGTTAATTTAGGCTGACATCGTTATTTTCTGAAACGGGACTAACCACGAAGCGTAATTTAAACCAACGCGCATCTGCTAGACTGACTAAAATGGCCGAATAAAATGGCGGTTTAATGGCGGACATCAGTGAAATAAAATGGCGGATAAATGGGGTTTCTGCTATCACGGTCACTTCGATTGGAATCCCGTCTCATCGTAGGTATCATGAGGCAAATCAGATACTAAGCGGGTGATAAAAATCTCCGCAGGAAGCGAATCTGATACTGTCAAGTTGAAATGTATGATGGAATGAAACAATATAATGAGAAAAATGGCGGATATCCCCTTCTATACGTTTTAAATGCATAGGAAACTAATTGTTACTCCCGGGTTGTATCTAAAGGGTGTTAAGTTCCTCTTTGAAAGTCATATGAAATCTTAAACTGAAGAGTTACAATAGCGTAAAATGCAGCAAGTTTAAGGACTTGGCGGTAGTCAGTCTTACGTTCCGTTAAACAAAAGCAGGCATAATGATTTGCATAATCAGTTTTTAATCACCGCCCAATCATTTTCACCGCACTATAACGACCTTCTAAGTTAGCCTATCAATCCAATGCGATTGCAAGATCATTAAACCTGTTCGGTTATGCTATTTCATGAATTAAAACCTTAATCCGGACACCATCATGAAACATAGCAAACACTTAAGGTACTGAGGGATTTTCGGCAGGGCTATCATGAAATAAAGAGCGAGTTCAGCTGATTTACTTCTAGTAACTACAGTTGCAAGGAAAAAACGCGTGGAGTTTTGGCGTCAAAATGACGCTTGCTTCTATCGAGCTAAATTCTGCTAAATCGATGAATTTGATATGAGAATTATAGCTATTTCATCATGTAATCTTGCCGACGTCTCTCAGCGCATTATGCTCTTTGTTTTTTAATCAGTTATTTATAAAGACTGAGCATAATTTTTACACATAAGTAGGAAACATAAGTATGACAAAAACATATTTCTATTCCAGATTGTGTATTTACGTCTATTTAATGCTACGAACCTTGCTGATGGTTTTGGTTATTTAATTACATGAACTACAAGTTCTGCATGGTTCCAAACAAATACTAGATTTTTGATTTAACACTATTGTGTATATGACCTTTTTCAGTTGGGATCATTCACTGTTTTCTTCATATTTAAACATAATATATATATATAAGAGGTGTGATCAACACAACAACATACAAAAACAAAACAACAAAACAACGAGGACTGACGCCATGCAACAACTTTTCAAAACAAACACTGTATTCTACATGTCACAGGGTGATAACATGTGCAGCCTGACGGACTCGCACTGGAGGCCTTTCGTTTACAGGGAACATATACGCATAGTTTTTTTCTTTTATATTGAGCATACAATATGAACAAAGTGATGGTGATTTATCGTCCAGGTTTGCAGGGTTTATGACTCTTGTTGTGCGATTTATGTACACTAGTGTTGCTAAAACTTAGTCTTACCCATAGGGCATGTTCTATCTTATCAGACTGATATTCACTTATGATATCCAATTCTCAAAAAACATAGGTTGTAATCATATACAATTATTTATTTAAGAGGACAGGTGTCTAATGAGAAAACCATTTATTTCACACAAATTCTAAATTTCCTTTTTTCCTTAAGATAACGGTGGTTTTAACCGATGAATTAATAAATAAATACGTTATGTCATCCATACATTATGCTTTAGATGAACAGTAGGCGCAACGGTTGTCTATTTATTGTTTCGTTTATCGGGACATTTGATGTAAGTGTTAAAGCTTTACTTAAGTATACTTTCATACTTGATGAACTTTCTTTAAGTCATTATGCGCTAGTAGGTCCCGAACTACATACCAAAGCGCTGATAGCGCTGAGAGATGGGTTTTTATATATGATAATGAACACATCGTTTTTGCTCAGTGATGCTAACATAAATATCGCCACTCATACTCTCCCATTTCTTTGCCTACAGTTTATAGATTAATATGAAATATGTGGAAGCAAAAGCAAAATCTAAAACAACAAACTTTCATTAAATTTTATGTGTTTCTTCATTTCATTTTATATAACCATTAACGATTTTCAAACATTATACCAAGAATATAATGTTTCTTAATTTCAAAAGTAATTTATAAAAAATGTAAAAATCGTGATGGGACTCGAATCCTCGCCCTTTTCTACGCCGTTTGAGTGGCGACGCATGATACTTTACACCACTGCACTAATGGGCAAACTGTTTACTTGCATACGAAATTTTATTGGTATTTGTTGCCTGTCGCTGGAAAAATGCCAGCCAGTCATGTTCAAAATGTCTCTAATGAGATGCCGATTTTCCCTTGCTTACTTTCTTTATTTTTTTTTATTTTTTTTTTCATTACAGCTTATTAAACACGTTTTCTACAGCATCGATTATCATCACATTTTTACTTCAGTTACATCTTCAAGTAACGCATCGTACTGATAATAACAAGGAAATTACTACGTATTTAGTGATAAGAAGGGAAAACTAAATTTTGGATACTATTTCTCTGCTATTTCTCTGCGTGTTAAAAAAAAAAGAAATCTCAAATATAGATGTCTTAATTCAGCACCCGAATTATCTGTATCGGACTCTCCGGTGTTTTTCAGGGGGTGGATATTTAATTGGCGATCGCCATAACGCTTGATTAGTTAATGCAATTGTGCTAATACTATTACATGGATATTTTTGATATGAAGCCTCAGTGGATTTAATCTTTCACTTTTATATTATATCAGCTTTAGAGGGTGTTTTCAAATTAAGAATCACATTTATCTGTCGGTTGACGTCTCCTTTAACGAGATGTTCAATATTTTTGTCTAATTTCTTCTCTTTTTCAGATATCCTTCACGATATGGTTTGATCAAAGGCCACGAGAACGAGACAAATTATATTGCTGGCTTGCAACACGTCCTCCGTAAGTATCGAATTTGTATTTAAAACCTCTCACAGAAATAGAAATGCCTTATACAGTGATCATTAGTTTTCGTTCGAGACTATTTTCGTGGATTTTAAGATTGGATACTTTATTCCCACGAAAAATATTCTGGGGGCCGAGTGGTCTAGACCTTCTGCTTCGTAAACTGAGAGATCGTGGCTGGGTATCGATCTCCGGTCGTTCAAAATTGTACTGATATATCTCTCTTGGAATTTATATAGCGCGTTACTTCGCAGTGTAGGGCAGTGCTTGGTCTGTCTCCCAATCTGTCAATAGAGACTGTGACGTCCTAGCTGGCACCATTCAATCAGAACGGTGTTTTACACATTGAAGTCCTTAGAGAGACTGATGAATTCTATTATTAAAACAAGCCAATATGTAAAAACAAACACAATATTAATGTTATCTTTTTCTTTAAAGTTAATGAATATGAGAATAGTTAAATGTGTCATTATTCGATGCAATATTCTGCATCTATACTTAGTATTTAGATGCAGAAGAACATGTGAACATGATGTTTTGCTAAATCTATCAATGTCTCAGTGAACTACATTTCAATATATACGAGGTATTTTAAAATTGCATTAATAGATATGAAGATGTTTTTAGGATCCTGATTTTGAATCCTAAAATTTAATTCTCAAGAGATAACAAGTTACGTATGTAGCGTGTAACTGGGTCCTTATAAAACCAAGGCCAAACTCTCATGATTTCACCTAGATGATAGAGCTAAAATCTTGCGCTACGTCCTCTATGGACTAAAACCTCATTTACCCGGAGGAATGGCTAATAAAATACCAAATGTGTTGTACACACCAAAAGAATCCTAACACCTTAGCGTGTGTTTATAGTAGTCCGAGCGGTAAAACTACTTGGAAAAATATCTATTCCTAGCGGTGAAGTATTAAACTTTGAACTATATCAAAATAAAATATATCTACCGGAGCGGCCAAAATTAAAGGAATATATGAATATATGGACAATTAAATTGTAAGGTATAATATTATGAATTTTCCTTTGAGGCAAAGGACCCTATAATAAACAAAGATTGTCAAGTAATCAAATCATTCACAAAATCACCCGACAGGATTGTCCAGATCTCGCAAAGTCACGTTGCAAATTTCTGCTTGTCTATTTTAGATAATTTTGAAGCCAATTCTTTTCTTGCAATACATTACCTTCAATATGATCCTAATATATAAATTTAGTAATGATATAAAAAAAGTTTTGTGTAAAATTAACAGTGGCCCTTGCATGAACAAAAAATATGTTGATTTTGTTGTTTCTTCTGCTACACTGATTGAAATTAAATCAAAATTTTAATGAATTTTCAAAAACTAATAATAACCTGAAAAATATTTTCTTGCACTTGTAATTGAAACTTTTATAAGAATATATTTTTTCCCTGTGATTTTCCATATATTTTAGCAGTTTGCAAAATTCAGTGACCTGACGCGTGACCAAAATAAGATTTTCCCTCTGTTACAGATGTTTACTATCTTTGTTTAATGGGTCTTTGCTTTGGGCTATCCTGCCATATAATGTGACAATGGAATTGATATACGAGCAAACAATTATCAACTTAATTTTTACCAAGGACCTATTTTTTTTTCCTTATTTGACTTGACTATTTGAGTTTACCGTCGCTCGACGTATTCAGTCTTTGGCGACGTCCCAGCTAATTACCAGGTGGAGGAAGACCCCGAATGCATGGAGGCATCTGGGTAGAACACCGACCTTCCGCTAGCCAGCTGGATGGCTTTCTCATATGAAAAATCCGAATGACCCTACGGGGATTCGAACCCACGCGGTGAGCGGGTGAGTGTGTGTTTAAAGGTCAGCGACTTTACCCTCTCGGCCACGGAGACCCCTGTTCTATTTGATCACCTGCTAAGATCCAACCTTGCCTAATTATATCCCATATGAAAATTTGGTAATATATATCCAAACCTTATCAATACATCTCCCTCAAATATCGTAGAAAACACAATGCCAATATTCTTAATGAAAATCCTTGAGACAAAAAAAGTTATCAGTTCCAAAAGCAAACCAATAACCAAGCTAAATCCTTGATGCAAGTTACTAAAGTAGTAAGCTAACTTCAACCAGTATGTCTTATTTAATGGAGAGGGATGCGCCCTATAGAGCCTTTATAATCGTAATGATTATACAAACAGAGCCACCTTTCAGATTATCCCCTGTAAACTGCTCTCAACCTTAACCCAAAATAATATAAAACCCCGCTGTCACACTTCAGGCTCAACCCGACCTGAACCTTGAACAGCCACTTGGTACCTACTGAGCTCCCACTTCATCGCACTGATTATCAGCCACCAGTTCATCTGATGGTCAAAAGCCCAGGATCTGTTGGCACTAAAAAGCTGTGGAATGTGCCGCAATGCTTAGAGATCGAGCCCCCCACCTAAACAAGCCCCTTTTCCTTGTATTTGCGATAACCTGCAAATAGAATAAAATTATTGACCTTCACCGGTTATGGGCATAATTTCCTAGCTCCACCCGTTTATAACTCCCCTGGAGGAGGTAGTGGACTATTATTTCGATTAGAAATGAGCCGCTAAACATAACCTTTACTTTTCACCTGTTTTCATTTAGGCGTCTACAATGAACCGGAAATGACCCTAATTACCGAAATCGTCTCAAAAATAACCACAAATGCTAATAAAACACTCGTATGATAACTTGGACTCTTCAGTAAAAATTCACAAAACGCTCTGTGAACCATACATTGAACGGAATCCACTCACAAAAAGATAAACCTAACTTTTTAATATAAGTTAAATAAAACAACAACTATAATTCAAACCAAGGGGCGCGTTTGTTTAAAAGTAATTGGTTTCAGTTTTAAGGTTTTTGGTTTGATGCATGTAAGAGAAAAAATCTAGATTTAGTTTTATGGTTTTGATGTAAAGTAGAACATGGTTGAATTTTTTTTTCATGTTGGTTTGAATACATGGCGGATCTTACGATTTTCACCTTTTAATATGGGTTGTTACGGCTCTCAAGGATCTCATATATTCAGAATAATCTTTGCATGCAAACATTCTATATTATAATTGTCATGTGCAGCAAATATTTAAAGTGAAAATAAAACCAAATATTACCTATGTCCATTTTCGTCTAGCATGGTTGCCGCCATTTCTACTGCTGAAGTGCCTTACTATTCGGATATCATAAACCGTCCAAACCGCCTAGGGGGTAGTTTCGATAGTTTACCATACTATTTTCAGTTTCAGATAAATAAACGACAAAACTAATTTCGATTCGAAAATGGTTTTGGAGAATAAACATACGCTTTCTTAAACCGAGTTTAAACCGAACCCAGTTTGTGTACAATAAACGTGCCCCAAATTTCTCGTGAAACACCTATGCAGTTATCTCCCTTGGCACTTTGTTTGATTGATACATGCGAAACATAATCCTAAGGGTAAAGGTGATTTTGACCAAGCAACATTTTCTACGAAGCTCACCATTTTATTTCAAATATAAAGATTGAATTTTTAAACAGAACAAAGCAGAACCTTATTTATAGACTTATGCATACAACATCTAGTCAAAACATATATTCATATTATACAAATATAAAAGCAAAACGTTACAATTGTATTGGGAATATCAGTCTTTGTACTCCTAAATCCATTAGTGTAGTGGAAAATGTAGGAATATTACGTATTCACATGGAAGAACAGATTAAATTTAACATTTTTCTTCTAGATGCATAATGAAGAAAACTTTAAATATACGCGTAGATCTGAATATCTTTACCCTGTCAATTTTTATGGCTGTGTGTATCTTGAGTAAGAGTAATGGGTATGGTTTCTTTAAAACGCCTGAGAATTCTATACTTTGCAGGATTTGGTTGCATAAACTGTGAAATCTAATTTATCAAACTGATGTGTTTACAGTGAGCAGTCTAGTCGCATGTGTGGTGGTACGTATTATACTATCATATTAGTTTTACTTCTTTATACAATTTACAGCAGACGACATTCACAGATATTAAGCATGAATAATTATTTCGTTGTAGCAATATGCAATATGTATGTAATATATTTTGGAACTTAAAAAATAAGAAGACTTAAAAATGCGAATGTTTTTGAAAGACACATACTCGTACGTCTGTCGGAATTTACAATAAACATAGAGCCAGACAGAATGTGGCTGCGTGACTGAAATAAACATGATATCCGTGTATTGTATTAAACAAATCTCTGGAAAGCAGCCATACAATCTATAGATTAACGCAAATTGCAATGCTACTCTCTCTCTCTCTCTCTCTGTTTTAGTTTATAAATGACCAGAACAAAAGTGTTAAATTTAAGATTTCATCCTATATATTATGGTATTTGAATTTGCTCTCATGCACGTATATCTCATTTATTCCAACCAGTGTAATTATGTTATACATGCACCAACTCAAAGATAACACCTTTCTGTCACTAATTTGATTACTCTTCTATCGCGGGGCTTCTATAGCCCAGTGGTTGATGTCACTGACTTTATCACCCACTTGGTCACTTTCCAAGCTTTTGGAAGCTTGCGGACACTCGCTTGTCCCTTCCTTGTAATCAGCTGGGCATCACATTAGAACCAAGGTATTGTCGTATCAATACTGAACAACCCATTTTCATTTTCTAGAATTGGTGGTACAGAAAAAGCGAGTTGGTAAGTAGATATTCATATGGGTAAAAAAGAATATTAACATTTTATAAAACCACAACAACAAAAATGAAAATTATATAAATGATAATAAAAGGAAATAATGAAAAGAAAATAATTACAATTAAGCGATTTTTTTCTCAGATTATTTTTGATTGATGTTTTATAATTTTACAAATGAATGACAGAGTAATGGAGTCTACTCTAAGGTAACTTATCTCACATGGATATGATACTGGGTTACACGTATATGTACACACACTCAGGTTCAATACTGTGTGAGTACAACAAACATGGACTATATTTTACACCTTTATGTTGATTTTGAAACCGACTATTTGTTTCTGTATTAAAACTTGTTCAAACTAAGAAATTATTTTGTCGATTATCCATGCGAGAAAAGCGACCTTTAGATTTACAAATGAAGAAAGATAAGTTTTGTGCAACGTGTTTATTTCTGCCCTACATGTGGGTCGGTACATTGGAACGCTAGTGAATCCGAGTAGTTAGAGATAGTTCATGTTCTGCATATAGTCATTATTAATCACAGGCCTGTGTTTCACACAACTCAAATCTCAAATTCTGTTGAAATTTAGAAGAAACTTGGGTTCAGATCATTTCTGTAAGAGTTTGCTACTGATAGCGTACATGCAAATGTTCAATCATCTAGGTTGATAAATAAGTAAATACGGGTGTTGGATTTAAGTCTTAAAAGTTCAGGACAATCTTGAGAAGTTTTGCGAAACACAAGCCTACAAACACAACCTCAAACCGTCCTTTATTTTTTGCAGGGCGCAGACAAATATTGGTACGTAATGCTAGTGGCAGGAGTCATCATGTTCCAAACGATAACCACAGACATTTACGTATTTCATAAGTTTCCCTCCTCTAATGACAACATCGTCACGTCTCGAACGCTGCCCACCACCCCTTATACCGGAAGTACCGTGACGTGGATCTCAATCAACCCAACAACGTTTACGCCTCCTCCACCGACACCTGCAAGGGTCGATAATTTGTTTCCATGATGGATATGGAGATATTAAAACCCCATGTATACAATAATGATGACGTTATATCTGATATCTCTTTTGTGATAATCCAAAGATGTGATTTATCTAATATCTGTGGCCTTTGAAAATAGTATTTAAAGATAAACTTGAGTCGCTAAAGCGACAGCACCGGTTTTCGCAGAAAAAAAGAGTCTTTGATACCAAACTGTTCTGTTCAGTAAAGGAGTCGTATAGTTTGAATATTCTATTTCTTCGTTAGGCTGGCTTTTTGCATGACAGTAATAATAATGAACTTTCAAACATTTTGTCGCAGTGGTTTAGTATACTTTTACACAGCAGACTATGATATTGAATATGATTGACCAATGCCTATCATTTAGGAAGTCGCAAGCTTGAACTCTACTTTTCTTTGGGTAAACCAAGTTATTAGATGCGGATATTTATAATCTTTCTTATCGCAATGTTTGAACACTTGTTAATCAATAGACCAGTTATTTGAATAAGGCTGATCATCATCTTTCATTTATGTAGTCACAAACTTTAACTTACGGAAACGTTAAAGGGCCTTCAATTAATGACATGTTTTGTGTTAAGTCAAAAACTTTCTATTCGCCTTGATCAGATACTTTAACACTTGTCAATTTATATAGCTCGCAAACACTAAATCTATATAGATAATGCGTCTATGCTTTTCTCGATATGATTGATGTTTTTGTCAAAGCGAATAGGTATTTTTTCCCTTTATCAAATAAAGGAGCTATTTCGCCTTTACAAAAACATTCAAACATGTCGTGAAAATTAAAGTTGCAATATCTATAAAATTCTCATTATGCGAGCTAAATAAATTGACAAGTGTTAAAATATCTGATCAATGCGAATAATAAAATGTCGACTTAGCACAAAACATGTCATTAAATGAAGGCCCTTTAACGTTTCCGTAGTTGAATTTAAATAGCCATGATCTTTAGTAGACATGGTCGCAATGTATGAACATCGTTTAGTTGAATACAGTTGACTATAACTTTTCATTTATGTAGTCACGAGTTTGAAAACAGGTCGTATTCAGATACACAAATTTCGAGATGATTTTAACAAATATTTTGTCGCAATATTAAATATTTTTTTATACAATACACCATTTTCCTGAATACGACGAATTTTGATTATTCAATTATGTAGTTACAAACTTATTCAGTAGATATATTTCATGAAGACAAACCATGCACTGCCTGAAATCGCCAACCCAAATATTATGTGCGTATATGTCTTGCAAATCATGTGCAGCAAACAGAATTCTTCAATCTTGTCTTAAACGAAAATGGAAACGCAGACCTACACTTAGTTGCACATTTTTGTGCAATGTGTAAACATTCAGTCTCTCCTAGCGCAAAACAAAATCTCTTAATCGATACTAAGGTTCTTCATATTTATTAGGCTGTCAACAAAGAACAGGATACAAGAAACGGTATTTGAATAGGTTCACTTCTCACCAATGCGTCATGGCTTCGATTCCTTGTTATTTACGTGAGAGGGTACAGTGTTCGCCCGTCTAGACATGTGGGTTTTCTCAGGGCTCTCCGGTTTCCTCCCACAATAAGGACTAAATGCGACGCCACTAGAGTCATTGAGAGTGATTAATATAAGTTGTGAGAACTTGTTTCGTAATCGATGTAAAATAATTAAAGTTAAAAAGAATGAACAGATTGCATCAAAAGTTTAATAAGAGTTCAAAGAGTTATGTGTTGATTGATAGATCTATTGAATTACAACCCGAACTGTGAAGGCCAGTATAATGATTGAGCTGATAAAATAATTGTATCAGGTTATGTAATTTGTTTAAAATCAAAGCAGAGTACTAGAACAAGCAGTCAATTGCTCAACAGGAGCTCCATGTTGCATATTGGGCGAATCGTGGAGCTTCGAGCCCCTGTGTTATTGTGGCGTGTTCAGTGAATGTAACAGTCGCTAACGTAAGTGAATGAACTTCTATTTTGTCGCAGTGTAAAGAATTAAGCAGGGTATCAACTTGCAATTGCTAACGGTTGCCTTCACTGAACACTCGGCACCATTGGTTGTTTGTTCCTTCCCACAATTCATTCAAACATTGGGAAACCAGCATATGACATATACACAAACGGATAATCTCGGCTATCTGCCAAATGAATATGTCCGAAATGCTCCGAGAACGATGATAAGGGATCACAAAACCGAGTAGAATAGTGAAAAAAACCCAGTGATTTCATACAATGTACCCTTTAGCGCATTCGCCTTACACATACACATACCACTATATATTGATCGCCAAAGTTAAGCATTCTAGACTCTGAAAAATCGACAATTTATAAGCATAATATACGGTGACATTTTTATTGTCTTAAGGAGATATTAAGAAAGCATAAATATGGATCTTATTTGATTAAGCAACCGTTTACTATCATGCAATAAAAACAACAGGAAACTTTTAAGAACAGAACAGAACAGATACTTTATTTCGACATAAACTATACAGTTTCTAGTCGTTAAAAATATATCATATACATACAATTTTCACATGAACCAATACAATAAACATGCATCAGATCATGTTTCTTTTCCCGGAAGAATCAAAAGACATTTTATTGTTATTTGACAATAAAAAAAATAATAATTAAATATAAAGGGTTAAACTAGCCACATTTATATTATTTGCCTGGACCATTTCATTTCGAATTATAAAATGCCTCAAGACTATTTTGGGACAATTGTGTGCTACTGATATATTTGAACACTGTAATAAATTAACAAATTTGAAAACCTAGGACGCCTATGTAATAAGAATTAATATACTTTTTTGGTATTTGATAAATGGACCAAACAAGTGAAAGTGGAATTCATCTTTATTTGAACCATTAAAAAAATTTACATACACGCATATACTTTTCTGGGTTTTTGGGGCAAACCTACCTGTCAATACGCAAACTTCGCAGAAAGTCTAAATTAGATAAAGTGATCTTAGTTTCTTAGGAAACACACCAAGATAATCCTAAATATTTAAGAAAATTTTTAAATTTTTGTACAAAGAAAGGCATTACTATTATCCAAATCCCTTTTCCACTGTTGCTAAAAGCATCGGTCCCGCTCTTTAAAACATATATGAAACGTTTTTAAAGTTAACAGAAAAAGGGGAAAAAAGCCCAAACATAGAATATCCTATTTGTCTAAGAGCTGTTTCACATTACTTGCCCAATTTACTACCCCCAACTTACAGTATCAAAAAGCTGCTTGTATATGTTTTTTTTAAAATATTGTTGAAGAAACCCACTTTGCACCAATATTAAAAATGGGACAAATTTTGAAACAAAATGACCAAGGGCGGACAACTCCAAGGTAGAATAAATACCAAACAATTTTCTTTAAAATTATATTTAATATAAAAATATAAACAATGAGAATAAAAGAAAAAGAATTAAAGAATATGAAAAAAAAAACTCCCGGCTAACTGTCTTATCTGTTGGTACAATAAAAAATAATAGCTGCACTGAACGTCCTGTTTTCCTTTAAGCCGCATATTAACTACATAATGACTTATTTAAAAAATGCACTTTTATGTGCCCCATTCACAAAATGTTCCTAAAAATTTACAGTCTCATACACTAAACCGTGCTCTTGTCGATGAACACTGACTTCCTGTCGTCGCTGTCCTTCAGTAATGTGATCCACTTAGTCCACCGTAGACACCCTGTCGTCCAGATGACGCATAGTAGATTCTCCGTCCTTGCGACGTAGTCTACCAATGGGGTCCCCTATCGACTGCGACCCCCCAGATTACATAAACTAAATGCTATTGTCCACCGTAGACACCCCCGTCGTCCATATGGCTGCGTAGATTCTCCCCTCCTTGTGCGTAGTTACCAATGGGGTCCCGTAACGACTGTAAACCCTTCCCGGGTTAATAGGTCCATGCCCCCCAAATAAATACGGACAAGCTCCGTAAGAAATTTGGTCAGAATACTCTAGTGGCCGAATTTCCCCCGTGCTCCCATCATATCTGACCCTGAGGCTTTCCCTACAAATCGCTTTTAAAACTAAAACCCCCGATTTACTCTTAAAAAACAAATATCACGGAATCGTGCAATAAATTGTAAATCGCTGAAACCCGTGCATCCCGAGAAATACTGACAACATGAGGGATACTGATAAAAAGGGTAATGTAAAAAAACTAAGGTTTAAATTCTAAACCTTAAAATCTCTCTTAATACACTTAAAATTAGCAAAAAGTGTATAAATATTTAAAACCCCAATCATATCTTATTCTGAAAAAAGGTAAAAAAAGAAAAATGTGATAAACCTTATATAAACCAAAACGGTTAACACAGTTCCACTCTGGCCTACGTGACAAATACAAGTACTCTAAATCTACATTATTTTTAGGCCCGTCAACTTATTTTGTGACAACAATGGATACCTACCAAACTCTCCATACACACCGACATGGTGGTTGATTTTTTTAAGTTAACAATTGTTTACGAATTTCAAATGCACCCCGCTCAATTTGTTTTTCTTTCCCCAAAACCCCAAATTATTGAAAAACTCAGTTTGATCCAACAAAGGCGCAAAAAGTTTACACATACTTTGGGATTTAAAATTTTATTACCCGTTTTAATAACAAGACGTTCAGTGCTTTTAGCTTTTACTCGAGTGTAGTTGTTTGAAAAACCACGACCGTTTAAATAAACACATCAAAAGCTTTACTTAAGTCAATAAATGCACAATAAAGTCTTTTTTTTTTTTAGTTAAAAATTTGGAAAACAGCTTTTTTTAAAAAAAAAAATTGCATAAACAGTAGATGACCCTTACAAAAAACCCCAAAAACTGTGCATCACTTAAATATTGTTTACCGGCCCATGTATTTAACTGTTTATTTAAACATGTTTTAAATAACTTTGAAAAAAAAAATTACTAACGTGTACGGGGTAATTATTACTCATTAATATCGTTTTTTTTGTGAAGTGGTATTTATTCACTCGTCCAATAAGGGGAAATCCCCTGTATCTAAATTGAATTAAAAATATCAACAATATACGGGGAAATAAATTTTACTTTTGCAATGAAAAATTCATTCAAAAGGTCATTGCATAAGATTTGCCTGTTTTTAAATTACGAATGCCCTAAACCCTCAGACAATGTAATCCGTTTTCAAATCTTCAAATTTAAAATTGACCCTTTTTTTTAAATTTATAACTACGACAAAATTCCTCAGCCCCCTTCATTTATCAAGCTTGAAGTATTGTTTTGCTATCTGAAAAATATTTTAAAAATCTTCCAGTGTTTTGTTTTTTAAAATTTCTTTTTTTCGGAAAAATTTTCCAAAAATTTCTTTTGGTTTTTTTGTTAACTTTTCAATTAAAAAAAACCCTTTCCCCCGCCTTTTCCTTTTTTTTAAATTCCTATATTTTTGTAAATTGATTTTAAATTACACATATTTACCCTTTTTTGCACTTTTCAACGATTTTAAATATAACCCCAATGCGCCCTTTGATTCTTGCTTTGCTTTGAAACATTCAGAGTAAACCTTTGTCCGTTTATCAGTCTGTGTCTTGTAGTTTGACGTACCCATGTTACTACATGGGGTTTTATAAAATAACGGAGGGCCACTTCATTAATAATAGCAAAAAAAAGTACCCCACGGCATTATCAATCGCACGGATCGTTATGAGTAAGTCATTTACCACCGGTTAAAATCAGGAAGCCTAGAAATAATTTGGCACGAAATTCATGCCGCTTATCATTATCCCCCCTTTTTTAAAAGTTTGTGTATCTGTTTACTATCACCGGAGCTGTGAAGGGTATTAATAACAAATGACAGGGTGAATGGTCTGACCATACACACAATGGCTGAACCTTAAGATCGCCTTTAAAACAAATATCGTCCGATCATTAAAACAAAATCAATTACACTAGCCCCGAAGTGCTAAAAAAGATTTCCCAACGAGTGATCACAACCTAACCTACCGTTACGATAGCAAGAGGAAGCCTTTCACATTTTAGCATTTTAGCCCGGAATTTACCGTTTTGTCCATCGAGCTACGTTCTAAACTATATCTGGAAAATAATCATCAGCATCCAAATATTCATTGAATCTATCTAGGGCGACATAATCGGCCTGTTTCCCCTCGTGCATTAAAAACTCCCCATACAATAATTTACCCAAGCTTGGAATAAATTTTACCCTGAATTCGTTGGAGAAAAAAATTACTTGGTGTTTTAGGAACATAAAACCTGAATTTTTGTTGTTTTAAAAAAAAATTAAAAACTTGGAAAATTGGTTCCTCAATTTATCCCCGTTCAGCCTTTTTCGTTTACCCCCCCTGTGTTTTTAGGCTTTTCTGAAAAATTTTTGTAAAGAAATTTATGTCTTTCAAAATTTTAATTTTTTTAATATATAAAAAAATATTTGCTATTTTCACAAAGTTTTCAAAGCTGTATCCAAGTTTGCCTGGGTAGACCTGAAAGTTCCCCGGGAGTAATTGGAGTCCCAAATCCCCGGGTCTATGCTTTTGGGGCCCCGGGGGGGAAAGGTTCCCGTTGACAACAAAATATCATAGCTTATCCAGGCACGTTTCCCCCCCTGAATGCTTTGTGCTCGCCTTCAAATCCCATCTGGCTTCTCAGTCTCCCCATCACTGAAAAAGAGAAAGGAGATCGCCTTCCCTGGTTACCGCTACTATACGATGCACCCGTTCCAGCTGTAAATTATCAACAAACTGCTGAGCTAATTTTAGCTTGTTGACAAGGAAACCCCGCAATTTAGCCTCGGTCGCTCGGGTTTCTCGTGCGCGTCCTCGTCTGTATTTGTAAAGATCAGGTTGTTGCGCATGGACTGTGACTGGCAATACAAAAGCGTGTCCTGCATAGTGTCCTTTTCTTTACACAAATGTGTTACCTTGTCACTAGCTGACCCAACAGAAAACTCTAAATGTTCAACACGGTCACATATATTTTGACAGTTTTTCATCAATTGTCTTAAACTTATCATGTATGAATGTCCATAGTTTTTTAAGCTCAAAATCAAATTTACTGACCTGTTTTTCCAGAGAATCTAGCTTTTCTAGCTTTTTTTCAACATTTGACATTCTACCGTCGATTCGCTCAAGAACAGCCGTCAGACCAGCAACAGTTGACTGAAACGACTCCTCCGTCGTACTGCGTGCGACGCCATCTTGACTTGACGCTCGTACCGCCTGACCCGACTGTTTCGAACTATCCACTGCCGAATTTACTGCAGACATGTTCTCAAAACCACTACAATCCTCAAAAACAGTATCATCGATCACTGAGTCATCAAAAAGCACATTGTTGGCACCCCGGATCAAGTCACTAACACTCTGTGTACATGAATTTCGCGCGCTTTTGGACACTACACTTGTCCGTCACTACTGTTTTTCCGTTTTTTTCTGCTTTCTCTCTCTTTCTCTTGCCCAGTACACTATACACAGATCATAAATGATACTCAATTGCCGTTGCCAACACGGTGACTTCCATTAACCCACTAAAACAGAAGTTTAATCCAAAAATCTACCGGCAAACTAACCACGATTTAAAAACACGTCCGACATTGCATTAGTCACGTGATATCCTATAATATTACTATCCTCAAAAAATTTTCTTACATTATTCAATCGATTTTAAATGTTTTTTTTTTTTTATTCTTTTTTAATATCTATTTCTTCGTAAGCATATGACTTAACAAATAATCATTGAAATTTGATCCACATAGTTGAAATTGTAAAAAAAGGAAAAGGAAATAATTTGAAATCCATGACTTTCAACCTTTAAACTGATTTAGTTTTACATTTTCAAAAATAGATGGAAACAAAGGCAGAGGTGAAAGCAAAATAATAAAAATAATTTCTTATTTCTATGTAATTAACGATATAAACGTCTTGAAACTTTCACAATTCATTTGCTTTATATATTTCCTTATTTTTACAGATTTAGAAAAAGAAACCGTTAAACCTTTAGAAAACACAAAAAATCGGTAGGTAGAATTACATGTATTTGTCATTTTCTTCAGGTTTGCGGAAAGCCGTGATAACAAATGCAATAAGATATCCGTATAGGTTTTCTGGCTCTAATATAATTATACTAATTCATCGTAAATGCGACTCGTTTACTCAAAAACGTAGCACAATTCACTATTCAACGCAGGCTCTCATTCCTGCAAAAGAACAATGGGATCTTGCTCAATCAAACCAATGACCACTTTCATTTCTTTCTTCAAATTAATAGATTTACATGAATTAGCCCCTTTTAGCGAAAAACATGAATAAGTCATGTTTGATAACGTAATCACTTGAAAATTTCTGGACTTTTTGCGCATGTTAAGGTACGGCAATTTAACTTATCTAAAGTTAATATATCCAATCTTTTGATCTTTTTAAAATATGTTGCTTACAAATCAATGTTGTCATAAACAAGTGACACAACATAAATTCCTTAAGGTATGCTTAAGATTGGCATCATTACTCAATCAATTAATCAATTAATCATGACACTAGAGCGCGAATACATATTGAAATGAATGATTTTTTATATTTCAACGACGTCAAAATCAAGTGACTAAAGAAAAATATCAGTTTTTTGCAAGGACATGTTCAGCTAACGTTCAATTAATCCAGAAAAAAAATATCTTCGCGAATGCGAACAGGTTTGTTTTAAAGTAGGCATTCCATCAAACATGAATATCCGACATGTTTGATGACGTTATTACTTGAAATTTTCAAGACCTTATGAACGTACTAAGTTTCGATATGTTTGCAAATTATAAATTCATTGGTCTAATTGGTGATTTTATATGATTTTTAAAAGAATTCTTGCTTTAGTATGCATGACGTCATAACCACGTGACAAAAATTCTTTTTGCAGTATGCATCACTTCAATCTTAACTCTATCAATTCTGAAGATTTAATTAAGACTGAACCAAAATTCATGATACTAGAGCGAGAGAAATCTTTTAAAAAATGCTTTTTATCTTTTTGATGACGTCATAACCACGTGACTCAAAATAAATAATGAAGAAAAAAGAATGTAAACCTCTCTGTCGATATACTGTCAAATTTTCATGCTTCTAACGTATCAGGGGGCTTTGTAACATTTAAATTTAGTTTTTGGACCAAAGTTCGAAACTCGATATTGCCATGAAATCTTAATATTTTCGAATTTGGAAATTTAAATGCCAAGGCGCATATCTACATTCTTAAATACATCTTCTGTAAAAATATCAAGATAATCGGACCATAATTGAAGGCTCTAGAGCGCGAACAAACTTTTGAAGCTGACGTCAAATATGACGTCATATGATGCCAATGAAAATTGAAAATGATAGAATGTATAAAAAAAATACTTCTTTATCGCTGCAATTTCAATTTAATTAAAACTGACTCGAAATGTATGATGCCAGAGCGAGAGAAATCCTTGAAAAAATAGGATTTTGCCCTTTAAATGACGTCACAACCACGTGACTTAAAAGGTAATCTTTCAGAAAAAAGAAAGTAGACCTGTGGGCCGATTAGCTGTCCAATTTTCATGCTTCTAACTCATCAGTAGCCTTTGTAACATTAAATAATAGTTTTAGGACCAAAGTTCGAAACTCGGTTTTGCCATAAATTCTTAAATTTTCCGAATTTGAAAATTTGAAAGACAAGGTACACATCTACATCATAACATACTTCTTCTGTGAAAATATCAAGATAAAACGTCAGAAATAAAAGCTCCAGAGCGCGAACAAATCTGACATCATTTGACGTCATTGAAAATTTAAAATTTTGTCGATGCAATTTAATTTTCATTTTGCTCAGACACTGGCAACATACTGAAATTAACTCTTGGATTTGGTTGGAAAATGAGGAATAATAATATCTAGATTTCATTCGTTGATACGAATGATAGGACTTTCTGCTAAATTTGTCAAACGTAAGAGCTTTATATTGCATGGCAAAATTAACTAAACATCAATTCTTATTTTGACATCCCTTTCTTACAAGTTGACTTATTTCAGTAATCTAGTTACCAAAAGAAATGTCTTTAAAATCCATTCAATTTGATTGCAATATATTTTGGTCTATCATGAAATAGCATAAACGAATTTTGTTATTTCTATTACTCCATGATTTTTGGGTCAATCGTTAAACTTAAAGCATCAAAAGAACGACCCAACATTGCTCTACAAATATTATTCATATTTTCGAAAATCAAAATTTTTGAGATATAAATTGTTAAACGCATTGGGGCTAACTGAATTTTCATATTTCACCCATAATTCAACTGATTCAACCCCAATCAACAAAAGCTGAAAGGTCTTTCAAAGCCCTTCAACTTATATGCATAATGTCTATATAGAATATTGTTTAAGGGATATTTAAGGCCAAAGAAAAATATCGATAATTGAAATATGACCTTGACCGTTGCTTTCTTTAGAATCGGAAGTAGCATTATGCCATAGCATCTAATGCTGCACCTTCAGAAAAAAATTCATGCAAATTAAAAAAAAATCAGGCCTATAGGCCGTAAAAGCCATTTAATTTCAATACAAAAAGTGTTTAGGACTTGTAACGACACATGACGTCATATAACGCTCATCTTCTTTTAAGGTAAAACATACATAGAGTTATATTCAGTCATAATTTCAGCTTTCTAACTCATCTAAAAGCGATGTTAAACGTATTTGAAATTTAACGTTAATGGTTGGAATATTGGATTCGCCATAGAACCTATCCCTTTATGAATATGGAAAGACGGACACCTGGCTACATAATTATAACGAAACTTACACATTCTGTGAAAATTGAATAAAATAACGGTCCGAAAATAAAGTGTAGAAATATCTTTCGTAGACAACGTTATATTTGACGTCATATGACGTTATAGGCATAAAACAATCAATGAAATGAAATATACAGTATCTGAAATATACGTCATTAATTTTTCATGCCACTGGGACTTTTGCAACATAAAAAAATAAACGCGTAGATATTTAAAAAATTTTTTTCCCCCTTTTGACCTCAAATAAATTTTTCCCTCCCCAAAATTTAAAAAGAATTCATAAAGCAAAATGTTCGGGTTAAATTTTCAGCATATAATCCCATTGGGAAGCGAGGTTATACGTTTTTAAAAATTTGGGCCTTTAATGGTTCGAATCTTGGATTTCCCATATAAACCTTTAAACTTTTTGTTTTTTAAAAAAAACGGACACGGGATGCACAATTTAAAGAAATAACTTTATACATTTTTGTAAAAATTTTAAATTTAAAAAATGGGCCCTTGAAAAAAGGGGCTGTGGGACCGCGAAACTTTCTTTCTGTTGCCCGGTAAAATCTGACGTAATAAAAACCTACATGAATTTTAAAATTTAATGCATTCCAAAGCACAGGGTTTCCGCATATGAAATTTAAATTTTTCCATGGTTTGGAAAACTTTACAACATTTTAAAAATTTAGGCTTTAGATCTAAGAAATTTTCTTTTTGCCCTTAAAAAAGGGCATATGCCCGTCAAATGAGTTCTTTTCAGAATGAAAAGACATTAAAAACCCTTAAAATCTGGCAAATATAATTTCTAATTTCATCAGACTAGAGGGGTAAATAAAATTCCCGGGGAAAAATTTTTGATGAAAATCGGTCCGAAATAATGGCGTAGAGCGTAAAAACCCTTTTTAGACGAGTCAATTTTTGGACGCCCCAAAAAAAAGGGTCAAAAGGAAAGGGAAAACCCTTGAAACGCAAAATGTTAAAATGTGAAACTTTTGGGTTAAAAAATTTTTCATTGTTTTTTTTTCCCCTTTGTAAATTTTAAAATTTTAAACCCCACGAAAAAAATTTGGGAAAATTTCTTTTCCCCTCATGACTTCATAGGCGTCCCCCTTGGACATTTATCTTCCCAGAATAGGCAGAAGCGTGGGGGCCTTTATTCTCTTTAATCCCATTTTTTTAGCTCCCCGGAAGGATTTTATAGGATTTGAAAAATTTGGGGGTTCCAATGGTTCGAACCCTTCGGTTTTCCAAAAAAAACCTTTAACCTTTTGAGTTTTAAAAAAGGGAAACCCCGGGAAAGGCCCAACTAGAGTTAAATACATATTCTGTGTTTTTTTTTTTATGAAAATCGGCCCAAAAATAAGGGCCCTGTGGGACCGCGTAAAAAACTTTTCCCCTGACGTAAAAATCGGGCGTTTTATGAGTCATTGAATATAAAATTCTTGCATTCGAAAGCCATGGTTTTAATTTATTTCCCCAGGGAAATTTTAAATTTTTTGGGGCCTTTGGCAAAACATCGAAATTAACAAAATAAAAAGGGGAAAAAAAAAAAAGAATAAGAAGAAAAAAAAATGATTTCGTTTGACGGCAAAGTTAGGCCTTTCTGAAAAATTTTAAAAAAACCCCCAACCCCTTTGGAAAATTATTGATTTTGGAATACGCAGGAAAAAAATTTAAGGTTTTTTCCGTTTTCCCAATCCCTTTCCCTTTAAAATTTTTTAGGAATTCATAATTCAAAATTGTTGAAAGAGTGCTTTAAAACTTTTTGATCGGGCCCGTCTTTTTGTTGTGATTTGAAAAAGGAATATTTTTGCATATGAAAATTCGCATTTTTAACAATGCCATAATTTTTTGTTTTTTTGGACCATTGGGATCACAATGAATTTTTTACACCAGAAAAAAAAAACATATATAACCCCTTTAAGTCAAAGGGCCCTCTACCCTAGGAAAATTAAAAAAAAAACATTTTGAATTTACAAAGGTGTGAAATTTTCAGTTTTTTCCTCAAATAGGGTCTCGAAATAAAAAATTTAAATTTTCGGGTCAATTTTAAAAATTTGGGTTTCACCACAAAAATTTTGGTATTTTAATTTTTTTGGGAAAACGAAAGAAAGGTTGCTTAACAAAATCTTCCCTTTTTTAAAATTTGGAAAAACGGGAAGGGGGTTGGCACATCTAAAGGAAACATACACATTCTTGAAATTTTGATAAAAATTCGGTCCTAAAAAATGGCTTTTAAAAGGTAAAATTTGTGTAGAAAAAACGTAAATTTTTGATGTCATAGGGGACGTCTAGGCAGGGGGAAAATCAAAAAAGGGAAATTATTAAGTATCTTAAATATATAAAGTAAATTTTTCATCCCCCTTTGGAATTTTGCAATATAGAAATTAAACTTTGATATCAAACATTTGTTTGCCCGTAAAAAGTTTATGACGAAAAATTGACTTTAAATTCCTCACAAAATTGGGAAATTTAAGTCGGAAAGGGACTAATTTCAGCCCAAATATAACTTTCTAAATCATCGGGAAGCAAATTTTTTTACGCTTTAAAATTTTGACGTAAAATTTTTTAAAAAACCTGGATTAAACATAAAAACCCATTCCCTTTTTTCGAATTTGGAAAACCGGAAAAGGAAAATAACAAAAAAAAGCGTTCTTTAACATTCTGTGAAAATTTGATGAAATCGGGCCCAAAAAATAATGGCTGTCCCGCTTTTTTTTAAAACCTTTTTTTGTCTGAAATAAAATTTCTTCGTGAAAAAAACGTTCATTTTTAGGGAAGTTTTTGCTTTTTAAAAAGGGGTCTTGCATTGTTATAAAAAGCTTTTTTAAATTTTCCAGGGCCCTGGGGAAGTTGACAAATTTTTAAATTTTAAACCGGTATATATGTCAAAAATTTTTTTTTTTGATATTTTTTCGTCAATTGACGTCAAAGGGACTTTTCATTTTCAGGGGAATGTAAAGAAAATTGGGCCTTATATCCCTTTTAAAAAATTTTGATTTCTAACTTTTTAGGAAGCGATTTTTTTGTATATGAAATTTGAGTAAGGGTTTTTCGAATTTTGGATCAAACAAAAAACCCTTTGGCATTTTAAAATTTTTAAAAAAAAAAAGGGCCCCGGGATGAAAAAAAAAGTGAAAAAAATACCACTATCTGTAAAAATTTTTGATAAAAAATGGGCCCCCGAAAAAATGGTGTAGACTGCTTTAAAAATGTTTTAAAACGACGTCAATTTTGCGTAAAAAAAACGTCTAGTAAAAAAAAAATATTAAAAAGGAAAATGTACTATTTGAAGATTTGCTAAAAAATTTTTTAAAGGGGTGCTGGGGCTTTTTTTCAACTTTTAAAAAAAATTTAAAACCCCCGTAAAATTTAGATATTTTTCTTTTCACTCTTGGGGGTCTTTTGACGTCTATGACGTTATTTTTTTGGAATGAAAAATTAAATCCTGGGAAAATTTAAATTTTTGTAAATAAAAAATTCTTTCTAGTCTTTGTAAGCGATTTTTTAGCTTTAAAAATTTGCGCCCAAGTTTTTCCTTTTCGAATTTTAAAAAACGGAAAACAGGAATCCCAAAAACTAGACCCAAACATCCTTATTCTTTTAAAATTTTTTATAAAAATGGCCCCGGGAAAAAATGGCTGTGACCCCCTAAAAAATTTTTTAAAGGGCCGACGTAAAATTTGACGTCAAAACCACGCATGGGCAAGTAAATTTTTTATTAAAATGAAAAATTTTTTTTCCTGAAGCATTTGGTTTTAAATTTTAAAAAGGTGCTCGGACGTTTTAAAAATTTAAAATTAAAACGTAAAAATTAAAAATTTAAATTTTTCCCCCCTTCATGACGTCTTTGACGTATTTGCCGTTTTTTTTTGGGAATGTAAAAAAATTTCTAGAAAATTTATACCCTTTTCCCAAATATCTTTTTTTCTAGCTCATCTGAAAGGCGATTTTTACGCATTTAAAATTTTTGAGTCAATGGTTCGAATTTGGATTGCCATAAAACCCATTCCCCCTTTTCGAATTTTGAAAAAACGGAAAAGCGGAAAGGCACAACTAGGGACTAACATACATTTTCCCTGTGAAATTTTGATAAAAATTGGGCCCAAAAAAATAATGGCTGTAGTCGCGGAAAAATTTTTTTAAGAGGGCGTAAATTTTTGCGTCAAAAACTTTCCCCATAGAAAAAATGAAAAAAATTGAAAGAAAAATGTTCTATTGAAGCTAGGGTATTAAATTTTTTAAGGTGTTCGGACTTTTCCCAAAAATTTAAAAAATTAACACGAAAAAAATTAAAAATTTTACTTTTCACCCGCATGGGGCCCTTAGGGCGTCATTTGACTTTTTTTCTTTTGAGAATGAAAAATAAATTTAGGACTTATTTTCCTGCCCAAAATATCATTTTCTAGTCATCTTTTAAGCGTTTTTTTTCGCTTTTGGAAACTTTGCCCCCCCAATGGTTGGGAATTTTGGATTCGCCATAAAACATTCCTTTTTAAATTTTTAAAAAAAAGGATCCCGGGATGAAACAATAGAGCGAAACATCATATGCTGGGGAAAATTTGATGAAAATCGGTCCAGAAATAATGGCTGTAGCCTCGTAAAAAATTTTCCACCTGACTTCAAATCTGCTTTTTATTGACGTCAAAGAATATAAAATTCATTGCACCCAAAAAGGGTCTTTGGTTTGAAATAAAAAGCCATAAAAATTTTCCCATGGTTCTGGGCCTTTGGGCCCAACACATCGAAATAAACACAAATACAAGAGGAAGAAAAAAAAAAAAAAAACTAGTTTTTATTCGTTGATAAAATGATGGGATTTTTGCAAAAATTAAAAAATAAAAGTTTAAATTTTCCTTTTAAAAAAAAAATATATACAAAATTCCCCTTTTTTAATTTTTTTAAATTTTTTTTTTGTTGGACTTCTCTTGCATAAATTTTGGGTTTATCGTTTCCTATAATTTGGGAAAAAGTTTAGTTTTTAGGTCCCAAAAAATAAATGGCCGGGAAAACCCCGGGTTTTTCCCGTTGTAGCATATTTGGGTCTAGTTTATAGGTATTAAAAATATAAGCAATCAAAATTAAATCTATTAATTTGCATATAAAAATTCTTTTTTTTTTTTTCGTGTAAAAGTCGCGGAAAAAAAAATTTAAATGAAATATGAAATTAGAATCGTCGACGGTAAAAACCCTCTTTTAAAAAAATTTCCCAATAACGCTTGTTCATAGATCGAGACGACTGTTTTTTCACAAGTTACCCCCATTTTGGGGCCTTTTAGGTAAGGACAAATTAGCTTGCGCGTTTTGAACGGTTAAATGTTTTGATTATTTTTTTTTCAAACTTTTTACATTTTATAAGGGCTCATGGTATTCAAGCGGGCCCAATTTAAAATTACATTGTCTATAAAAAATATTTTAAAAAGGTTATCTTTTATAAAAATTTTGGAAATTTTGCTTGTACAAAAAAAAGTTGTGCAACAATAAAGGGCCGGAAAATTTGGCAAGGGGTTTAACAACGATCTAAATAAACATATGCCCAAAAACGTCAAAAAATTAGGGGAAAAACGCAATGCTGAATTTGTATGTATATGTAACGAAAATAAAAAGGGGATTTGCCCAAAACTTTTAAATCTTTGTCAAATTTGTTTGTTTTTTTTTTTTGTTTTTTTTGTTTTTTTGGGGTTTAACGTCCCACGAAGTATTTCAGTCTTTTGGAGACGACTTCTTAATGTGTTATATGCTGCCACAGTGGTATCCGAACACCCTAACGGCGTGGGGCCCCCCCAAAAAATACAAAGTAACACATTTTAAAACCCAATTTCAAAATTCAAAAAAATAAATTGATATCTAAAAAAAAAGATTTTAACTCTCCGTTCAAAATCTATGGGAAAAAATGCGGGTTTGTATTCTGAGCTTCGTTCTGACAAAATTTTCACCCAAAATTTCAAATAGGGATGGGTTTGTTCAACGCGGGAAAAACAATGGGGCTTTTTTTTTTTGCTGAGTCGTTTTTTTCTTTTAAAGAAAAAATCCCAAGGGAAAAATACAAGTCACAAAATCAAGGGAAAAAATGTTCGGAACGAGTGACCAAAACAATGAAAATAAGTCAATGTTTTTTTTAAAAGCAATTCACGAAATAAAATATTTCAAAAAAATCCCTTTTTAAAACAATAAATTATTTTATTTTTTTAATTTAAAAGTTTTGCTTTTTTCTAAAAGGTCGTTGTATGTTGCATTCCCCCCTCATTCAACTGTTGCATTTTGTTTATTTGTTCGAAAATATTGAAATTTCTGTTTTTGAACCACGCCCTCCCGCCCCCGGGGGAAGGAGCCCCTAACCATGGGCCCCCCGGGGGAGCGGTAAAATTTTTTAAGTTTAAAAAATATCAAAAAGATAAAAGAAAAAGTTTTTTCTTTTTTTTATAGGGGACTTTTAATATTTTTTCCCCCTTACATTTTCCAAAATTTGTTTCCCCCAATTTATGGGGGAAACCCGGAAAAGGATTTTCCCGAAAATTTTACAATTGGTTTAAATTGGTTTTTTTTTATGTAATTTCCCTTTTTTTTTTTAAAAATTTCAAAACTCTAGGTGCCAAAAAAATCGTCTTTAGTTCCCTCTACTTTCCACTTGTTTAAAAATTTAAGCACTTATTTCAAATTATTTTTTAAGATATAAGCCTTTTTAAAAATTTTTAAGATAAGGGCAAAATCGCGAAATTCTACTTTTTTTAAATTCTTATTTTTGTTTGAAACCCCCTAAAATTGGGTTTTAAAAATTAAAAATTTAGGTACAAAAAAATCGTCAAACATTCTCTACTTTTCCCACACGCTTTATATATAGGAATATTTTTTATTTTTTTGAGTTTACAAGCTCTTAAATTTTCCTGAAAAATAAAAAAAATCCCCCAAAGCTATATCCCACGAATTTCTTTTTTTCCCCCCCTTTTATCCTTGAATTTTTAGGTAAAAACATTAAATTTAAAGCATCAAAAAGGGCCCCAAAAACCTTGCTTTAAAATTTAATATTCTTCATATATTTTCAAAAGAAAAAGGTTTTCGGATAAAAAAAGTTAAACACACTGGGGGTTCCCAAAATTTCATTTTTCCCAAAACTCAACCGATTAAACCCCCGATAAACCCTTAACTAAATATAATCTAAAAGGGCCTTTCTAAGCACTCAAATTATACGCGTAGTTTTCTCGAAAATATTTCCCGTTTTTGAGATTTTTAAGCCCGAAAAAAAACCCCTGATAATTAAATATATGCCCTTGACCTTTGGGTTTTTTCCCCGGAAAACGGAAGGGGAACATGGTTCATAAAATCTAATACTGAATCTTCCCCCCAAATTTCAAGAAAAAACATACAAAAAAAAAAAGTACGGGGCAAAAAAAACCTTTAATTTTTAATACAAATTTTTTTAATGATTAGGGACGTAAAGTGCCCGTCTTTGGGGTTTTCATCTTTTTAAAAGGGTAAAAAAGACTAGGGGAATAATTTTTCCAAACTAAATATCAGCTTCTAGCTTTTCTGGAAGCGATTTTTTTACCTTTTAAAAATTTTAAAACGTCTTAGTTCGAACTCTTGGTTGCTAAAAACCCTTGGTCTTTTCTTTTTTTGGGAAAAAGGGGCCCCCGGGGATGCAAAACTAGATATTAATATAAATTCTTTTAAAATTTTGAGGGAAAAATCGGTTAAAACATTGGCTATAGACCGCGAAAAATTTTTTAGTAATTTCAGTATGACGTCTTTGACGTCCAAATATTTTAAAAACAATGCAGTCGAAAGGGACTTATTTAGCTGATAAATGAAACAATTTGAAGCCCTTATTCAATTGAAACTTTTTTTAATTAAAACCTCAAAAGGGGGAAAAAAAAAGGAAAAAACTAGTTTTCCCTTCGTTGATACGAATGATGGGGACTTTCTGAAAACCTTTTTAAAAATTGTAAAATTTTTAATACCGTTAAAAAAGGGGGGGAAATTTTATATATAATAAAAGAAAGAAATTTTTTCCTAATTTTTCTTTTTTTTTTCGTTGGACTTCTCATGCTTTGAATTTTTTTTGAAAAAACCCTTTAAGTAAAAAAAAAAAAATCTTTTTTTTGAATCGCTTTTTTTACATGCCCAATTTTATTTGGGTTGTTGTTGTTGTTGTATTGAGGTTTCCCGTCGTTTTGATAGTATTTCAAGACGTTCAGGAATTAAAGGTGGGGGAAAGCCCCGGTAAAACAGAGGTACCGGATAGAACCCCCGCCCTCCGCAACCCAGGGGAAGGCTTCCCCAGGGAAAAATCCAAAGTCCCTCCCGGGAATTTGAACACAGGGGTGGGGCTGAGGTTCCCAAATTTTTAAGAAATTTTGGGTTTACCAAAAAAAATGCCCTGAAATTTTAAAATTTAAAATTGAAGCTTTTTTGGGTCTAGTTTTTTGGTTTTCCCAAATATAAGCAATTAAAGAAAAACCCCTTTTAATTCTGCATATCAAAATTTTTTTTTTTTAATCCGTTTTTAACACCGCGAAAAAAAAACCGAAAAATGCTACCATCCCAATAGATTCGTCAAACGCGTGTAGCTACGTGGGGTTAAAAAATTTCAAAATGCTTGTACTACGTGGAGACGACTTGAGTAGTTTATAGTTGTGTTTATTAAGAGAGAATTTAACAGTTAAAAAACCCAAAAAAGACCCGTACCCGAATGGGGGCTTTTACTTTTAAAAATTCTCCCCTTAGTGTTTGAAATTATTTTTTTTGCCCAAAAGAAATCTTTCCATTTTTTAAATTTTTTTGTCCCCATTTTTTTTTTAACGGAAAAAAAATTGTTACTAAATTTTTCCCGCAAAAATCGGGTGATCTTTTTAAAAAAACCAGCTTAAAAGCCCCTTCACTGCGAATTTTTGCGTGAGTTGTGTCGAGAAGGGGAAAGCTTTATGTTTTCACCAATATGGACTAAAGCCAAAATTCCCTTCCCTTGGGTTACCGGAAACCGGAGGGCCTCCCCCAGGAAAACAGGGCCCCTTTTTTAAAAGCTTAATTAAGGGGGGGTTTTTTAAAGGGAAAAAAAAGAATTAAATTTAAAAACCCCCTTTTAAAAAATTAAAATAGGGCCCTTTATTTGGAGGCTTTATTGCCCCAAAAATCTTAAATAGTTTCCCTTACTGGGGGGGGGGGGGGGGGGGGGATTTTGAAAAAATTTTGGCCCGTGAAAAGGGCCGGACCGGTGCAAAAAATTTCAGATGTTATTTGGGCCCTTTAAAAAAGGTCAAAAAGTAGTGGGGTTTGGCCCCAAATTTTAAAAAAGGAACCAGAATTTTTTCTTGAATAGATCTTTTAATGAGGGAAATTTTTGGATAAAAATTTTTCCCTTACGGGAAATTTGTCATTTGTAATTATGTTTATTTTAAAAAACATTTGAAAATTTTAAAAATTGTGGTTTTAGTCCACGAGGGTGAAGTGTTTGGGATTTTTGATGTAAACGCATGAAAATGACAAAAAAATACAAAAAAAACCATAGAGAAAAACATTTATCTCCCCCCTACTAAAAAAACCCAAAATAAAAAAAGAACTCTCCCTTCCCGTTTATTTTTTTTTAAAATGTATTTTTCCCAAAAGTAATGATGATAAAAATTTTGGGAAGATTTTAAAAAAAAAAGTAAGGGGGTTTTGACCAAAGTTTAAAAAATTTTTAGTATGGGTTTCATCGTTTTAAAGAAAATTGTGTAATTTTTCAAGGTCTACCCCCATGTTAACCCCGAATGGGCAATTTTAAATTTCTAAAAAAAGCGTTTTGTAAAATTCCGATTAAATAAATTAAAATTTAAAAAATGTATATAAATGGGGAAAAGGGAAAAAAAAAAAAAAAAACCTTTAACAAAAAAGGGTTTACTTAAATAAGAAAAATAAAAAATGTCCAAAACAAAAACATATATAGGGGGATATTTTAAAATTTTCTAAAAGAATTTTTTTTTCCCAAATTTCAATCACATTTTTTTCCCCGAAAAAATTCAAATTGGGCCCTTCCGCTTCAAGGGCTCTTTGGGGGTTTGTATACACAGCTCACACCCCGGAGAAAGGTTGATAGGGCGGAGTCAAAAAAAAAAATACTATTTTTTTGGAATGTGCAAATGCGTTAAATTTCAAAACTTTAATTTCAAACACAAAGTGGTTAGTGTTTTTTTGTAAGAATTAAGTCCATTAAATGGGTCGCGCGGTTTTGGACGCGCCCACCGTTTTAAAATGGATTAAATGCTTCTAAAAAAACACAAACCCTTTATATTTAAACCGCCCTAACTTAGATTTTTGCCCCCCCCTTTTACTACGTTTTTGTGCTTTTAAAAGATGGCCCCCATAAAATTTTGTTACGGTCAGCTGTTTTTAAAAGTTTTCACCCCGGCACGTGTTTTCCCAAAATAGGGATGTAACAAAAATTTCCCGCGCATTTTTTGCCGTCGGCTCATTTTTTTTTTTCAGATTTAATAAATTTTATGTGAGGGGCGGGTTTTTATTTTTTATTTTTTTAAATTATTTGAAAAAATCGAAAATATCAACAGTTTGACAAAAAGGGAAAAAGAACAAAAATATGTAAAAAATAATCGTTTAAAAAAGTCGTTTTGGGGAAGATATAAGACTAGGAACCCCCGGAAATACCAAAAAAAAACGAGTTAATACATGATCTGTAAGTTGAAAAAAAAAGTTTACCCAATTTTTTCAATTTTTGGGTTTTTCCCCAAATTCGAAAAACCTTAGGTATGGTATAGCTCCTTGGTTGGCGCTAGCAAAAATAAGGGTATTTCGGAAGATGGCCCGGTGTGGGGATAATGTGCCGGGGGTGTGGTACCCTGCCAATGTTTTCGCGTGATATGGGGCAAGTGTGAAAATACATTTTTGTCCTTTAGACATTGTTAAAAAAGACAAAAAATTACTGTCGGGGGGCCGTTCCCCCTAAAAATTTTACTTGTTTTTTTTAGTTTTTTAATTTAGCACCCTTTTCTTTCCTTAGGAGCCCCTTTGGGAAAAATTTTTCCGAAATCCTTTTTTAAAGAAAATGTTTATCTATAAACAAAATTATTTAAGCAATTTTAAATTTAAAAGGTTTAAAAGAGGACGTAAAAATGCCCCGGTGAAACCTCGTGTGTGGGATTTTTGGAGTAAAACTGTATTATATCATTTTTTTTGTTGGGTTTAACGTCCCACCGACAGTAATTCGGGCCAGTCACGTTGTTACCCCTGCGGGTTGGATAAACACTGCGATCACCCGGGGGGAATGGGGGGCTACCCACCCCCCGTCAATCATCTAATCCCGCGCAAAACCAAAGCCCTGAAAAACCCCTTTTTATGCTGAGCCCCCAAGGGAAAAGGGAGTTTAAAACCCCCCCAATTTTCCATTTTTAGATTTTGGTTTTTCCCCAAAAAGGGTTAAATTAACGGGGAAAGCGAAATTTGGATATTTCTCAAAAAATTTTTAAACCCCTTGGGGTTTTATTTTCGTATTTTTGATGAAAATTCCTTAAAAATTTTAAATTTTTTAAAAAAACAGGTCCCCAAAAAAAGGTCAAAAAATTCCCCTCCATTCACCGCTTAAGGTGGGACTTTTTTTAAATGGGTTTTGGAGTATTAGCGAAGAACTTGACAAAACCCGGCGACTCCAAAAATTTTTACATTTTTAAAATTCTTTTTTTTGTGTAATTTTCCTTTTATACTTTTTCTTTTTTAAAAAAATTTAAAGGGTTCCAAATTAATCGTCAAAAAATTTTTTAAAATTTCACATGCTTTATGTTTGGTTTATTACTGATATTTTTTGGTTTAACAGCTTTAAAACCAATAAAAAATGAAAAATTCCCCAAAGGACTTTACACAAAATTTCGTTTTTTCCCAATTACCCCATCAACCCTTTGGGCCCAATCTTTAAAAGTTTGGCATCAAAAGAAGCCCAAACATTGCTCTACAAAAAATTATTATTCTTAATTAAAAAATCAAAGGTTTTCGGGGTTTAAAAAATGTTAACACATTTGGGGGGTTCCCAAAATTTTTCTTTTTCCCCCAAAAGGGAACCCAAATTTAAACCCCCGTTCATAAAAAAACAAAATTTCATTGAAGGTTTTCTAAGCACTAAAACATTTTTCGATAGGTCTCGATAAAATTTTTCCCGTTTTTGGATATTTAAGGCCGAGAAAAAACCCGAAAAAATTGTATATGACCTTGACCTTTGTGTTTTTCCCGGAAAAAAAAAAAGTGAATGGCTCATAACCCTAATACTGATCTTCAGAAAAAATTTCAAGAAAATCATACAAAAAAAAAAAGGGAAAGGGGTTTTAAAAAACCGTTAAGTTTAAATTAGGGAAAATTTTTATTGCATTTGAACGTCTTAGACTTTCTTTTGGTTTTATTTTTTCAGTTTAAAGAAGCCCTTTAGGAATAAAAACCCGTTAAAATGCTTTTCTAGTTTTTGAAACCCTTTTTATACGCTTTGAAATTTGACGTAAATTATTTCGAATTTTGGGATTCCCCAAAAAAACCTTTTCCCCTTTTCAAATTTTGGAAAACCGGAAACCAAAAGGAAAAAACTGACCCTTTAAAAAACATTTGTAAAAATTTTGAAAAATCGGCCCAGAAAAAAAGGTTGTAGCCCGGTACAAACTTTTTCACCTGACGTGAATCTAACGTTATATGACGTAAGAATATAAAAATTCTTTGGACCCGAAAGTCAGGGTTTGAAATATATCCCTTTAAAATTTTTCTTTGGGTTCGAGTAAGGGGCCAAACACCTCGAAATTAACAAAAATTAAGAGGAAGAAAAAAAGAATAAAAAGAATAAAAAAAAAAACAGTAAAAAACCCAAATAGGATTTCTGCCGAAGGGCCAAAAAGTCTAAAAAGAAGAAGAAAAACTGATGTATTTTTAAAAACGAATGTTTAGGACTTTCGCAAACCTGTGTTATTGCAAAAAGCAGGGGGTTGAATTTTCATGTAATGCCTCACCTCGGTAGTTTTTAAAGTTAATGTGATTAATTGAATTATTTTCCGGGGAAAAAAAAGGGTTTTTATTTTAGAAAAAAAAAAAAATTAATTTAACTTAGTGTAGTAGCTTATGACTTTTTTTATGAGTCCCGACTAAAATATTTTAAAAAAAAATTTTGCGGGAATGCAAATTTGTGAAATTTAAAAAACTTTCTATCTACCCCGATTCTTTAGCCCTAAATAAATTTTTTGGGTCCTATGTTCTTTTTATTATACGCCCCCTTATTCGGTTTTTGGGAAATTTAAGGTTTGCTGACAAAATTTCACACCTTATTTTAAAAGATGAAATCTGAAAAAAATTTAAAGAAAATTGATAATAAAATGGTGGCTGTAGAGCGCGAAAAATTTTTCATTTTTTTAGTTGACGTCACGGGGACGTCTTTAGGGTGTGAAAATGCTGTTGCTCAAAAGGGGGATACTTTAAACCCCAAATATCCCCAAAATTTTCATTTTTGAAAAATTGGTTTGTCGAAATCATTCCCCAAAATTAAAAATAAGTGGTATGTTTGGGACCCCTTGAGTACAAATTCAAAATTTTTTGTAAAAAATAATGCAAAACGGGCAAACTGTGTCAATTTCTATCTAAACCTAAAACCCCTTCTTCAATATTAAAATAAAATTTTTGGTCTATTTTTCGAATTTATTTTCAGACGGGAACTTCGGTTTTTCGGAATTTGGGTTTTTTAAAAAGCTGGAGGAAATGTACCCCTTTATTTTTAAAAGGTGCCCAATCTTTTAAAAAATTAGAAAAAAAACCCGCCAAAAAAATGGGGCAGTAGAGCGCGAACCCCCCATTTTTAAATTATTTTTAGCTTGACGTCACTGAGTTTTGGGGTGTTTGAAGATGTTTTGGGTTCAAAAGGCATATTTTATGTCAAAATTCAAAAAATTTTTCCCTTTTTTAAAAAAACAACTGGCATCATGTCAAAATCATTCCCTAAAATAAAAATTTAAAAAAAAAAAAGAATGCTTATAAAGTCACAGGGAGGGGACTTTTGACGTCACGACTAAAAATTTTAAGTTTTTCTGCAAAATTTTTAAAACGTGTAAGTTTAATTTCTTCTCACCCTGAAGCTCTTTAATCAAAAATAAAATTTTTGGGGTCCTATTTTCCCGATTTACTTAGCCACAGACTTCGGTCTTTGGGAAATTTTGGGTTAGCTGAATTTTTGACACTTGTTTAAGATGTACCTTGTAAAAATTTTTGAAGAAAACCAAACCATAAATGACAAAGGTGAAGGGGGCAAAACCCCCCTTTTTCATTTTTTTTCCCTGTGACGTAGGGAAAAGTCTTTGGCTGCTGAAAATCATTGAATAAAAATTTTCCCTCCGTGATTTAAAAACCCAAAAAAAATTTATCGTTAGGAAATTGAACATTTTAAAAAAAGCTTTTGTTGGGAAGGAAGGGAAAAAATAAAAAAATAAAAAAAATGACGTCACGTGAGTTTTATAAAGTTTATTTTCAAAAAAAATTTTTTTGGACCCCAGAGCCTAAAATTGACAAAATTTCATTTTCTACCCAAAAATTTAGGACAGTTTTTATGGGGGCATTTAAAAATTGACGTTTTTGGTTGGGAATCTTGGTCCCCCCATAAATGTTGGATTTTCAAATTTTTAAAAAAAGGGGACACCGGAATCCCAACAAAAAGAATTTAATATCCCAAATTTTCTGTAAAAATTTGATAAAAATCGGCCCAAATTTAAAAAAAGGCTTTTAAACTTTTGTTACAAATTTCCCGTAGTCAATTTCAAAGTGCTTAAATGCTTTAATGGCTTTAAAAAAATAAAGGAAATCAAAAATTTTCGCGTTGAATTTTGGGCTTTAAAAATTTCTTTGGGCCCTTTCGAAAATTTAAACCCTATAGAAATATTTTTTTAATTTTTGAAAATTTATCATTTAAGGAC